>MU750191.1:37434-71746 GCA_026770625.1 Nicotiana glauca | reverse complement strand
AAAAAAAAAAAAAAAAAAAAAAAAACTCAGAAAATACAGAAACGGCCAGTACATCATATGAAAAATATACCCACAAAAATATAAAGTGGCAGAGAGGAATTTAATAGCTGCAATGAGCTTATGGGATGTTAAACAAACCTGAACCACTGAGACCGGTAATCCATATAACACAACCCCTTTGCTGAAGAAACTCCTCTCTGTCACTTTTCTCTACAGAACATTTGTGCCAAACAATGTTCGTTGAATTTCCGTTTGTAGAAATCCGAGGTATACTTTTACCTAGTTAGATCATTCACCACATCAGTAACTGAAACTTTTTTGAAACCAAAACTACCTTCACTCAAATTGTTGTCTCATTCAGTTGCAAGTAAAATTATGTCCAATTATTCCAGGAAAATCAGATGTAAACAACTTCAAATATTTTTAGAGGACACAATAGGAAATAGCAATATGAGCTAGGAATAATTTCACAGTTCTTCAATAGAAAGACAGATTCAAGATTTAAAGCCAGCATGCAGTGCTAATTGCATCAACTACTTTTTCATTATAACGGGCTCAGATTTCAGATCATAGTTAAGTATACATTGTTAAATTTTCTTCTACAACATACGTTGTTAATTTTTTTTTTTAGCTATATAGAGTTTGTCGAAAACCGTGCCCTCTGCTGAAAAGCGAAATATCAATACCAGAAAAGCCAGGACAATCATTTGCAGGTACTTGATGGTTTGAATTGTATCCTGGCTGATGAACATTTTCGGCTTTTCCATTGATATGAGACGTTCTAGAAGCCTCCATTGCCCTTAAGGGTCGTAAGCCCAATAACTTAGCTTTGCAAAAATTACATGCCCGTAGCTTTAGAACTCCTAACTTTTCCGACGAGGTGTCAGCACCATCAAATTTTGACGGAGTACGATAAAACAACGAACCATTTCCGATGGAACTCGTCATTGAAACATCTAAAATTCGACCAATATGCCTTTGAATTATTATACAAGATGTACAAATAATGCAAAAGAAAAAAAAGAATAATCGAAATGTTATTACTATTAATTAGAAGGTAAAGAGAAATCACGGTTTTATGATGAACAATTGAATTGATTTTGTATGTACAAAAGGGTAGGAGATATAAGAGAAGAAAAATGAAAGTTGATGACGGTGTTTGAGTATTTGGTGGAGGAGGTTGGTGGAGATGAGATGGCATATAATAGTATATGTCGTGAACACGACAAAGAAGAATTGCTGGCAGGATAGAATCCTCTCTCAGATATACTAATGAAGCGCGGAACTGAGCTCATATTCCACGCTCCTTTGTTGGAGAGTGGTTTTCCTTCTTATTTATTTATTTTTCTTTATAAAGAATCAACCTAAATTACCATACATTCAATCACCTAAATAAAAAATAATCAATATATATATATATGTCAGTATATAATTTATATATACCAATTATGAAAAATAAACAATCAATTTGAGCGAATATTTGTGAAAAGATCCCCTATCTTTTTCTTACGTGCCTCTTTTTTTCTCTGAGCATGAACGTGAAAAGGAACAGAAAGGAAAAAAAATATTTTGTATAACACCAATAACACTATCTTTTCCCTATTACAAGTACACTTTAAAAACAACTTTTGATCCTACCATAGTTATTTTCTTATTTCTTCTATCACCTAAAGGGTATGATGGAACAAATTTTGATCCTTCTTATCTTAATTGAAGATTTCAAGTTCGAGTTTTAAAAATGTAAAAACTCTTAATAAAAATGCTTTCTCTTTGGTGGTTCTTGTTCGATCAAAAAGTGCTAAGCTTTTTGTTAAACTAATTAATAAAAAAAATAGAGGGTGAATCCTAGTTAGATATAATAAATTCTAGACAAAAAATTTAGATAGATCCATGGGATGAGATCGTGGTTAAGAGTAATAAAGATCAGGTACGTGTTCAATGATTGTCAATGAATGTTATAATAAGAACATGCGATAAATGTAGATAATGACAATAAATGTAATAAAGAGGAATTTATCACCTAAATGTTAGATGGTTTGGGTTATTCTTATTCCCGACAGCAACGTGGGATAATGATAAATGATGATGGATAAAGAATCTTTGGATCTTGTAAACAAAGAGTGAACGACGTGTGTTGAGCAATAGAATCAGTGAACAAGACAAGCCTTTTTGTATATTCTTTGTAGTCAACCCTTTACAAGTGCTCTTACCCAAAAGTGAAGATCCCATTTTGTTCTTTATCTCTTCCCATTTATAGGGATTATCCCCAAGAAACCCTAAAAAGTACAGCATAGAGAATACCCAATAGAATATTTCTTATATCTATTGCTAAACTATCCTACCGTTGCTTCCTTCCCCCTTTGCTTGACCTCGGCAATAATCCTTCTTAAAACGACTCCTCATCATTGTGTTATGGTCGGCTTTATCCTTGAGTTTATTTGTTGTTATCAAGCCGCCCAAATTTAAACCAATACAGTTAGTCCCTCCGCTTGTTGAGGTCGTGATCTTGCACGTCCTCGATGAGCGGATCCGGTCTGCAACAGTTGAGAAGAAATTTGGTTGTGTTGATGGAACCGAATTGGCCGAGGTCAAAGAAACAGCATGGCCAGCAGGGCTGCGGTTGGCGTGGCTAACGTGGGGTGACGTCATGACCACACGCGTCATCATTGCGCGTCTTCCCCATGCAATGTTTATGCTTCTGTCGCTTCGATTTTGGTGCCATTGACTGTCCTTTGCTTCAATTATGGTGCCACCCAATCCTATAAATAGATGGGAGAGGGGTTTCATTTTTGAAAATTTTCATCGTTCCTCATTCTGCATGCGTATTATTTTCTTCGATCTCCGCTTTCAATCTCTAGCCGCCTCTTCAATTCCAGTCCCCAACTTCTTACCCAGTTGATATCTTCTTCTTCATATTTTTTTGCATTCGTTTCACTACGAAAATATGTCAACATCCCCCCATATTCACAACGAAGTTTTCAATGCCACTCCTTTATCGGTGGCTCTTCCTCCCGGCGGTAAGGAATCCATGGTTGAAGAGGAGGAAAGCTTCCCTACCTTGGAGGAGGTGGTCCCCAAGGCCCTTTGGTCAAACATGATTTCCCAAAGGAACCGACTCCCGCTCCTGCTCAGAAGCTTTCTGAGATGGGACCGCCTCAAATAGCCGACCTCCGGTCTAAATATCGCATTTCTCCTCACGTCGAAATTGTTCCGGCCGGGAGCGACATCGTAGAGATTCACCGACCCGGATATTGTTCTTTGTACATCTATCTATTCTTAATCAGTTATTCTCTTTCTCTCCCCCCATTATCTGAGGAATTTTGCCGATTTTACAATGTCTATCAGGCGTAACTCTCCCCTTATTTGTACAAAGTTTTTCTGATGCTGGGGAAGTATGTCGAGTTGTCCAATTGTGAGGTCAACATTCGCCATTTTCTGCATCTATTTTCACGTAGCTTTTATAGGGGTACATTGGTACACCTGCCACATCGTAGGATGAAAGGGTTGGTGGCCGGGATGGATGATAAGACGAACCAGCAGTTCTGGCATAAGTACTTCTTCCTCAAGACCGAGCACCTGGTGGTGAATCCCACTGGGTTTCCCAAACAATGGAACTATAATCGTAAGTATCTCGCCGTATGCTCGTTATTTTCTTTCATTTTTTTATTCTTCGACTTACTAGTGGCTTCCTTGTTTTTCAGCTAAGAGGCATGTACCTTCTCCCATCTTCGATATTGAAGATTGGGTGGCTCGCGTGCTACCCCATACCGTGGTAATTCGTGATTGGGCATCCTTTTACAAGCGTTTTGGACCCAAGACCCCGTCCAGTAAGTGTCATTTCTACCTCAGCTTATTGGTATTTACCCTCGCTTTTTAATGCGACCTCCCTTTGGTGCCAGGTCGGCGAGATTAGAAGAACGGATCTAGGGTTTAGAGGCAGAGTTGTCCAAGTTAAACGAGCAAGTCATTGTCTTGAAGTCCGAGAAGACGCGACGGCAGTCACAACTGTCTATATCTCATGCTTCTACCAATTCTGGTATGCCGCGGGGAGTTGTATAAGATGTGGGTCCATGCTGAGGCTTAACTTGACGTGTACAAATCTTTGAAGGATGTCAGGAAAGTTTCTGAAGCAGAGCTTGAGCGCGTCCGTGTCAAGGCACGTGCAACCTGTGAAGCTTGTAGTTACAACCCTAGTACGCGTGGTGGGGATGAGGATGACGACACCGCGGATAGGCTTGCCTCTGATCCTTGGTATGATGATGCGTATGCCGGTGGGGATTATGTGGCGTGAAGCTATTGCACTTTGTTTATTTTTTTTGCTTTGCTATTTTTGTGAGGGAGTCCTCGAGCCCTTTGTAAAAAGTATTGTAATCTGATAATTAGATGGAATAATTCCCTTTTTGCTATGTACTTCTAGACTCCCGTTCTCTTTTCCTCTTTTTTTTTTTGCTATATGGGGAAGCCCCTATTTTTTGGCTATTTGTATATGGTTGATATTGAGTCAAACATAGACTGACTTGAGGTCGAGTATTAATTATCGCGAATGAGATCGATATTTGATAAGGTCGAAAATCAAAAATTCGATCGAGGTCGAATGTAAAGTAATTCGAGCGAGTTCGAATGTAAAATTTAAAATGACTTAGTGGAGCTGTGCAAAAATGCTGCTTTATGTCATTCATTAGAGAACGTTACATGTTTCTGTTTGTTCCATACATATATTGGAAAAGTTCCAGTGTACCTAGTCCCTTCATCGTCCGGCCTGGAGAAGTAGTCACCAGGAGGGGCAATGAATTATACTTGAACTTCGAGACGTCCCCTTCGTCGCCTCGTTAAAACCCTCCCCGAGAAAACCCAATTGGGACAAAACCCGATTGAGGGAAAAAGAGTACCACTTGGAGGGAGTCCGTTTTCAGAAGTTGAAGTATTTGAGGTGGGCGACGTTCCAATTGTTTTGTAGTAGCTTTCCTTCCATTGTTTCTAGTTGGAATGATCCTTTGTTTGCTGCTGCCGTGATTTTGTATGGCCCGTCCCAATTGGTTCCTAGTTTACCTTCTCTTGAATCATTGCTCGCCTATGTTTTGGCCTTGAGTACTTAGTCTCCGACTTTGAGTGGTCGTACTTTGGCCTTTTTGTTGTAGTACCGTACTGCTATTTTTGGGTTATCATTCTTATGTAAGCCATGTCTCTTCGCTCCTCTGATTCATCGAGGTCTTATTTCCTATTCTCGTCGTTGCTTGTTCCGCTTTCATTGGAGTATCTCAAACTAGGTTCCCCGACCTCGACTGGTATCATGGTGTCAGTCCCATAGACTAGTGAATATGGTGTTTCTTGTGTGCTTGTTTTTGGCATGGTGCGGTATGCCCACAATACTTCTGGTAGCAATTCTGGACATAGTCCCTTGGCATCCTCAAGTTTTTTCTTCAAGAAATTTAGTATTATTTTGTTGGAGGATTCGACCTGGCCGTTACTGGCAGGGTGATATGGCGTGGAGAGTATTCGCTTGATGTGCCATTTCTCGAAGAATTTGACGGTCTTTTTTTGGTGAATTGGGGTTCGTTGTCATAGATAATTTCTTTGGGGATGCCGAAGTGACATATGATGTTCTCCATATGAATGTGATAACTTCCTGTTTGCATATTTGGGTAAATGCACCTACTTCTACCAACTTGGAAAAATAGTCAGTTAAAACTAAAAGAAATTGTATATTACCTCACCCTGCTAGAACGGGTTCGACAATGTCCATTCCCCACTTGATGAACGGCTATGGCGAATCGAGTGGAGGTGCTCGCCTGCTTGGTGTATCATAGGAGCGTATTTCTGGCACTGCTCACACTTCTTGACGTAGTTGGCGGCTTCCTTCTTCATTGTGGTCCAATAATAACCCGCTCGAATGAGGCATCTAATGAGGGCTCGGTTGCCAGTATGGGAACCATAGTGGCCTTCGTGTACTTCCTCGAGGACGCATCTTGTTTGGTTCGGCCCTAGGCATTTCGCCATGGGGCCTCCAAACATTCTTTTGTATAGGTTGTGGTTTATGTTGTTTTACCTGGCCGCCTGCATTCGAAGCTTTTTGGCTTCTTTTTTGTCTGATGGGAGTACTCCCTCCTGAAAAAATGTGTTATAATATGGTTGCGCCAGTCCTAAGTGAAGTTTACAGAGTATACCTCAAGTTGGTCTATTAATGAGTGGAGGAGGGCGACCACGTTTTCTTTTGTAATGTTTTTGGTGGCCGCTGTTAACTTGGCAAGGCCATCTGCCTTGATGTTTTGTGCTCGAGCTATCTGGTTGAGTCGACATTCGTCGAATTTTGGTAGCAGTTTATGAATTTCTGCCAGGTACTTTTGCAGCCTCTGTTCTTTGATTTGGAAAGTCACTGTGACTTGGTTGACCACGAATTGTGAGTCGCATCTGAGGACGACTCGTCGTGCTCCATATTTTAGAGCTAGCTTTAGTCCTACAATTACAGCTTCGTACTCGGCCTCACTGTTAGCCATATCGGGGCACCGTATGGATTGACAGATGAATTCGCCTGTTGGGACCTCGAGTATGAGTCCCAGTACAGATCCTGACGTATTGGACGTGCCATGGGTGTATAGGACCCATAGGTCGGGTAACCTAGGACGGGTACGAGAAGTTTCCTGCTCGATCTTGGACATTATTTTGGCACTGAAATCGGTGACGAAGTTGGCGAGTACCTGTAATTTTATTGATGTTCAAGGCTGATATGTTATATCGTGCTCACTCAGCCACTTGGCCATTCTCCCCGAAAGTTCGGGTTTATACAGGATGCTCCGTAGAGGGAAGGTCGTCACCACCGATATGGCGTGGCATTGAAAATAAGGTCTAAGCTTTCGTGAAGCTATAACCATTTCCAAGGCCAATTTTTCAAGGTGGGGGTACCTCTTTTCTGCGTCGACCAAGGTTTTGCTAATGTAATAGATTGGAGATTGTGTACCTTTGTTTTCACAGACCAATACAGCGCTTACCGCAACCTCTGATACGGCTAAGTATACTAGGAGGCGTTCGTCGAGTTCTGCTTTTGCGAGTAGCGAGGGAGAGGAAAAGTATGCCTTTAGTTCTTTTAAGTCCTTGATGCATTTTGGATTCCGCTGGAGCCCATTGTCCTTTTTGAGTACGTTGAAGAATTTGTGGCATCTGTCGGAGGATCGTGAGATGAACCTCGAAGAGGCAGCTATACGGTCTGTCAACTTTTGTACCTAATTCTTGCTAGTCAATACTTTAGGTATTCCCTCGATGGATTTGCTCTGGTTGGGGTTGACCTCGATGCCTCTTTGTGATACTAGAAAACCGAGAAACTTGCCTGAAGTTACGCTGAAGGCACACTTCTCGGGGTTTAGCTTCATGTCGTATTGCCTTAGTATACCGAAGGCTTCCTTCAGGTGGTTGATGTGGTCTTCCTTCCTTTTTTATTTGACCAACATGTCATCTATGTACACTTCCATTGTTTTATCGAGTTGGTCCTTGAACATCTTGGTGACCAGGCTTTGATAAGTCACCCCTGCGTTCTTCGACCCGAATGGCATGACTATGTAACAATACGTTCCCTCATGTGTGGTGAAAGTAGTCTTTTCCTGGTCTTCCTCCTCCATGAGGATTTGGTTGTAACTTGAGTAGGCATCCAAAAAGCTCAACAACTCGTGCCCTGCCATTGCATCGATGAGTTGATTGATGTGAGGCAACGAAAAGGAGTCTTTCAGGCAGGCTTTGTTTAGGTATATGAAATCCACGCACATCCGCCACTTTCCATTTTTCTTTTTCACCATGACTACGTTAGCGACCTATTGGGGGTCTTTTGATTCTCGGATGGAGCCGTTAGAGAGTAGTTTATCCTCCTAATCGCTAACGGCTTCGTTGATTACGACGTTGAATTCTCTTCTTACTCGTCGTACTTGAGGGTAGAGAGGATCGACGTTCAACCTGTGTGTGGTAACATCTTTCGGGATACCTAGCATATCTGCATGGGAAAAAGCAAACAGATAGGCGTTGTTAATTAAAAACTTATGAAATTTACATGGCTCGGAGAGTTTACGGCCTATGAAAGCCGTTTTGTTGTTGTTGTTGTTGTCTAGTTGGACGGGGTCAAGGTCTTCTACCGTTGACCCTGCGGATTCCACAATGCCGGAGTCCTTGATAACGTCTTTTTGTTCATTGAGTTTGGAACCCGACTTTGGTAATTTCTATGCTTCTGAGTCTGTTCCCTTTAGCTGTATAGTGTATGTACAATCTTGGGCGATGCGATAGCATTCTTGGGATGTGCGTTGTTCTCCTCGGATGCTGAATATCCCTCACGGAGTATGGAACTTGATTACTTGATACAAGCTGGACGGGATGGCTCTCATGGCGTGTACCCATGGTCGTCCTAAGATGGCGTTGTAAGTTGTTTCCTGGTTCATGACAAGGAACGTTGTTTTTAGGGTGACTCCCCCGGCTAGAATGGGCAGTGTTATTTCTCCCGAGGTTCGCTCGACTGCATTGTTAAAACCCGTTAGTGGTATGCAACGTGGTACTATCTTGTCCTCGAGTCATATTTGTGCGAGACCTCGAGGGTGAATAATACACATGCCGCTTCCTTCATCTACCATTATTCTTTTTACATCAGTATCTGAAATACGTAAAATAATGACAAGAGCATCGAAGTGAGGAAAAGTCAAACCATTGGTATCTGACTTATCAAAGATGATACTTTCTCCGAGTTCATCATACCGTTCATGGGTGATTTATCGCTTCAGTTTATGTGTAGTGGTAAACTTTACGTGGTTGATTGCTGCTTCATCGTCCTCGTCGGTGATCATTTGGATGGTGCGAGCGGGGAGGTCATTTTATAGGGCCTTGGTGTTGTTCTTGTCCGCAGCCGAAGTTGGCTCTTCCACGATCGCTCATTAGCTCCCTTAGGTGCCCTTGGTGGAGCATGTTTACTACTTCTTGCCGTAGCGCTATGCAGTCCTCGGTTTTATGACCCCGCTCCTGATGGAATTCATAGAGAACGTTCGACTTTCAGGTACTTGGGTCGTACTTCATCTTTTGTGGCCATTTCACCTTCAGACCGAGCTTCTTTAGTGCGTACACTATTTCTAAAGGGGAAACACAAAAATTATGAGCAGATAAGAGTGAAGGAATACCTCTTTTGTTTCGCTATGTCCCTGTATGTAGCCTAGACAGTCCTTTCGCATGGCGAGGAGGTGGTGGGATGTCTGTTCTAACATAGGGTTGATGCCTGTCTCGGTTGAGCGTGGACCTGACTGGTCTCTTCGACCATCATTACGATGGTCTTTCCTCGGATCTGTTTGGACCGATGTTAACCGTTGGATTGGACCGTTAAGGCCATCCTCGTCTTCTCTCACCTCGGCACAGTAGGCGTTGTGAATTTTTTCCCAAGTGGTGGGAGGGTATTTCATGAGCCTGCTTCATAATTTTTTTGTCGCTTTCGACCCATTCCTGTTCAACCCATTTTTGAAAGCTGCCACCGCCATCCCTTATGATACATTTAGTAAGCTCATTCTTACTCTATTAAACCGAGCAAGAAAGTCCCTGAGTCCCTCGCCAGGCGATTACTTAACGACGAATATATCATTCACCTTGGCCTCCGCTTTCTTAGCCTCGGTGTGGGCAATGACGAACTTGTCAGCCATTTCTTCGAACATTGTTATTGATCGTGCCGGTAATTGTGAGTACCATGTTAAGGCTGCCCTTGTTAGGATTTCGCCGAACTTCTTCAATAATACTGATGGTAACTGCTCTTTTGAGAGGTTATCGCCTTTTACTGTTGTGATGTAATGAATGATGTGATCTTTGGGATCTGTTGCACCGTCATATATCTTTAAATATGGTGGCATCTTGAAGGTTTTGGGTATGACATGTGGGGCTGCCTCCTCGCTGTACGGTTGTTCGATGAATCGGCCGACGTCCCATTTTGGTAACGATTTCGGGGCGCCCGATATCTTATCAACCCTTTCTTGATGCTACCTCATTTGGTCGCGGAGCGTTTTATTCTCGTTCTCCATTTCTTTCATTTTCTTTAGGATGGCGGTAAGTGTGTTGTTACCTGCATCAACAACGATGCGAGTGTTACCTGTTGGGGGAGCAGGTTGCTCATAGGCGGTTTTCGTGGTATCCGCTTGTATGACGTTTCTATTCGTCCGTTGAATGGGTTTATCGAGTATGTCACTTGGAGTGTTTGTCAACCACGTCTCCAGTAGTTTATTGATTGCTGGCGGCGCTTCCTGAGTTTTGGATGTGGAGGCTCCCCTTTCACGTGAAGCGGTTACACTTCCATGGGGGAAGGTGAGTCGATTCGCCTGGGTGTAGCACTCGGTATTGCGTTCTTCTCGCCTTCTCTGTCAACTTCGTTGATGGTGTTCAAGAGGTTGGCAGTGACGTCTACTACTGCTTTCAGCCTTTCATCTCATTTTCCTGCCATTGTTAGCTCGTGCAAACAAGAAAAAGATGTATGGTGTTGTTATTTTTTTCTTTATCTAGAAAGAACTAAAATTTTAACTAGAGCCTCCCCACGGACGGCGCCAAATTGTTTGATTAAAAAGTGCTAAGCTTTTTGTTAAACTAATTAACGAAGAAATAGAGGATGAATCTTAGTTAGATATAATAAATTCTAGATAAAAAAACTTAGACAGATTCGTGGGATGAGATCGTGTTTGAGAGTAATAAAGATCAGGTACGTGTTCAATGATTGTCAATGAATGTTATAATAAGAACATGTGATAAATATAGATAATGACAATAAATGTAATAAAGAGGAATTTATCACCCAAATATTAGTTGGTTTGGGTGATTCTTCTTCCTGACAGCAACGTGGGATAATGATAAATGAGGATGGATAAGGAGTCTTTGGATCTTGTAAACAAAGAGTGAACGACGTGTGTTGAGCAATAGAATCAGTGAACAAAACAATCATTTTTGTATATTCTTTGTAGTCAACCCTTTACAAGTGCTCTTATCCAAAAGTGAAGATCCCTTTTTGTTTTTTATCTCTTCTTATCTATAGGGGTTATCCCCTAGAAACCCTAAAAAGTACAACATAGATAATATCCAACGGAATATTTCTTATATCTATTGCTAAACTATCCTACCGTTGCTTCCTTCCCCCTTTGCATGACCTCGGCAATAATCCTTCTTAAGACGACTTCTCGGCATTGCGCCTTGGTCGGCTCTATCTTTGACTATATTTATTTGCAGTTATCAAGCCGCCCAAATTTAGACCAGTCCAGTCGTAAACGATGTGGATTGAATTATGATGCAGTATTGATTATAATTAAATCTTTTTGGTTGTCAACTGTAAGTGTCAGATTATAAACCTATTCTCTTTTTGTTTCTTGTTTTAATTAAAAGTAAAGATTGTAGTATAATAATTGTAACATGACTAAACATTATTTTTGACTAAATATGAGAGTTGCAGAGTTAACCTCTGTTCTCTTTTCTAGTGACGACCTTATCCGTCCCTAAAAGAACAAAATCTTGAAGTGAATCCTAGTCATTATCGTTTGGCATGTTCGTGAGTGGATCGGAGTGACTAGGACTGAATTTGGAAGATCCTACTCAATTTGTACTCGTTTAGTTTTCTTTCCATCAAGACCGTGTTTGATTAAGCTTATAAGCTGGTCAAACTAGTTTATAAACGCTTTTTGGTTTATCTATGTGTTTGGTAAAAATAAAAGTATTTATAAGCAAAAAATCATAAGTTGGTCTCCCTCAACTTATCAAATTTCAGCTTATAAGCACTTTAAGTTTGACCAAAATATTTACTATTTTATTCCTAAAATACTTCTTTTAAAACAAAATTCTTTGTATACCTAGTTATTTAGCTGCATAGTATTAATTTCAGCACTTTTATTCAAACACGTAATTGCTTATTTTTTAAATCAGCTTTAGCACTTAAAATTATTTTTCAACAGTTAATGCTTATCAACTATTCTAATAGCTCGTTTGGCCAAGCTGCAAAAATCAGCTTATTTTGAGAAATGCTTATTTTGAGAAATGTTTTTCTCAAAAGTACTTTTGGTGAAAAGCAGTTTGTGTTTGGCTAATTAATTTGAAAAGCACTTCTGAGCAACAATTAGTGTTTGCCCAAGCTTTACAAAACTGTTTCTAAGTGTATTTTTTTCAAAAGTGATTCTTAAAAAAGTGCTTTTGGAGAGAAGTTACTTTTTTCTGCTTTTCCAAAATTGCTTTTTTTTCTCCCCAAAAGCATTTTTTTTTCCTTCCAGAAGCTTGGCCAAACATCTCAATTTTTAGCCAAAAATATTTTTGACAAAAAAAAAATATTTTTGGCCAAAAATAAACTTGGCCAAACAGACTATGAATCAGCAAAGCCAAACAGGCTCTAATTTGTAAGGTCAGTCAAAATGGTTCAGTAATTCACAAGATTTAGGACTCTTGTCATATTCATAAGCAGTAGCTTTCTTTTAAATGACTGAATTCACCCGGCACTAGCAAACAATCAGGAGAAAGTATAGATGAAAGAAAGTGGTATCTATTACTGTAACTATTTATGTGCAACTCATGATTGTTTTCTCTATCTTTCCTGTCAACAAATAGTTACTGTGAAAAAAAAATGCATAGTGCAAGCTCTGTTTTAAAATTAAAACTGTTTTAAAATTAAAACTGTTTTATTCAGTTTAAAATGATTGTCTTCTCTATCTTTCTTGGCAAAATATGTGTAATTATTCCAAAGGTAAAGAATGTTTTTGAACTAGAGTGACGTACTTGAGAACATACAGCTCCTCTCTCTTAGTCCCAACGGTCAAAACCAGACCACCTCACCTTACTGTACAGCGGCCTCCGCCCCATGCCGACGACTATCCTCACCGGAAGGTAAAAGATTGAATTTAGGTTTCACTGTCAGTTTGATCTCCTCCTCTCCTTTTATTTGGGTTTCGTTGCAAATTTTATTTTTCCAACTGCGACTCCTTGTTCTATGATCATTGACTTTCGTCTTTGAACCTGATAGAAATGCTAAAAGACTAAAACTAATTGTGAGAATGATATTTGTACCGTAGTATTCCACCGACCGAAATTATTAAGCGCCTTTTTCATTCCTTTGCCAATATAGATCTGGACTGGGGCCAGTAAATTTTTGAATTTTAATCCCTTGGTTGTCTAATTTTAGCTTGAAATATAGCTGCTTACTCTTGTTCCTTCAGATTTAAACGTCTCACTATTTCTGGAAATAGTGAGTTCTCTGCTTCGTGATTTGGTGCAGCGTCGAGATTTATTAACTTGGTGAATTTTGTGTAGTTCTCTACTGTTTCCCTACATTACCCCTACTACTGTCAGGGCTACACCAGTGGTAGCGGTGACAACCCTTTTTGGTTCTTGGGTCGTGATATTTTTTGTATTTTCAGGAAAATTCTCAAAGTTGTGGAGACAAGTTGGGCGCACGAGCACTAGCTAAGGAGAACAACCTGGACGAGGGAGTACAGCAAATCGGCACAGGTTTGGCTCTCGGGAGTTGGTACTTCCCGTTATACTGTATCCCTTTTGGTGTTAGCTAAATTGATGTTACTTTAGTTCACAATAGTTCAAACATTCAACTAGTATACTTGTAGTCACTTGCTTCCTTCTAGTTCGATTCGTTGTCTGTTGTGCATTAGGGAGTCTCCGTTAGATTTGCCGTAGGTGTAGTGGCTGCAGTCTGGGATGATAGATTAATCCTCGGGTGGGGCGGAGAGTGGGGCAGAGTATGGGGTCGGGTTCAGGGGGTGGGACGAGAGGCAGGGGAGGTAGAGGGGTCAAGGGAGCTTGTAGGTTGAGAATCGGGTCATGGAACATAGGTTCGCTAACAAGTAAGTCTATAGAGTTGGCGAAGATACTTCGAAAGGGGAAAATTAATATAGCGTGTGTTCAGGAGACTAGGTGGGTTGGATCGAGGGCAAAAAATGCAGATGGGTATAAGTTATGGTACTCTGGCGTCCTAAGGGGTAAGAATGGAGTAGGTATCCTGGTAGATAGCCAGCTTAGAGAGTCGGTGGTAGGGGTCAGGCGGGTGAATGATAGACTAATGACTATTAAATTGGTGGTGGGTGAGTGTACTTTAAATGTCGTTAGCGCGTACGCGCCGCAAGTAGGCTTGGATGAGGAGACTAAAAGGCGCTTTTAGGAGGGGTTGGATGACATCGTACATAGTATTCCGCCTTCCGAGAGGTTATTCATAGGAGGTGATTTCAATGGTCATATTGAGTTGTCTTCAGGTGGTTATACTGAGGTACATGGCGGCTTTGGTTTCGGGAACGGAACGAAGGGGGCACTTCGCTGTTGGACTTTGCCAAGGCATTCGATCTAGTAATTGCGAACTCTAGTTTTCCGAAGCGGGAGGAACATTTGGTTACTTACAAAAGTTCGGTGGCGAAGACACAGATTGACTATCTCCTCCTCAGGAGATGCGATAGAAGGTTATGCGAGGATTGCAAAGTTATCCCAGGTGAGACCCTTGCAACACAACATAGGCTTTTGGTGATGGACATTGGTATTATGATAAGGAGGATGAAGAGGTCAGTACGAGGCCGTCCGAGGATTAGGTGGGGCGCCTTGACCAGGGATAAAGCTCAAGAGTTGGAAGGAAGGTTATCGGCAATGGAAGCTTGGAGAAGTAGTGGGGACGCAAATACTATGTGGTCGACGACGGTCGACTGTATAAGGAAGGCGGCGAGAGAGGTGTTAGGGATATCTTCGGGCCGCACCAGTGGCCACAAAGGAGACTGGTGGTGGAATGCAGTTGTCCAAAGTAAAGTGGAAGCGAAAAAGGTGGCGTACCTGCGATTCGTAGGGAGCACTGGAGAGGAGGAGAAGAGAGCGAACAAGGTGAGATATAAGGTAGCTAGGAAGGAGGCAAAGATGGCAGTAGCGGAGGCTAAGACAACAGCTTTTGCTCGCCTGTATGAGGAACTTGGGAACATAGGAGGGGAGAAGAAGTTACTCCGACTCGCTAAGGCAAGAGAGAGGACGGCTCGGGATATGGACCAAGTGAGGTGCATAAAAGATGATGATGACAAAGTTTTGATGGGAGATGACCAGATTAAGAGGAGATGGCAAACCTACTTTCATAAACTTCTAAATGAAGAAGGGGACCAGGATATTGTGCTATGTGAATTGAGGAATGCCGACAGTCCCCAAGAATTAAGTTATTGTAAGGACATTGAGATCGATGAGGTAATGGAGGTGATGCGTTAGATGAGGAGGGGCAGAGCTACCGGGCCAGACGAAATTCCGGTTGAACTATGGAGGTGTGTGGGTAGAACATGCTTGGAATGGCTTACTGGTTTGTTTAATGTTATACTCAAGACTAATAAGATGCCTGAAGAGTGGAGATGGAGTACAATGATTCTGTTGTATAAGAACAAAGGCAATATCCAGAGCTGTAATAACTATAGGGGTATCAAATTACTGAGTCATACCATGAAAGTCTGGGAGAGAGTGATAGAAATGAGAGTACGAAGGACGATGTCTATTTCAGATAATCAATTCGGGTTCATGCCGGGGCGATCTACCACAGAAGCTATCCACCTTATTAGGAGGATGGTGGAACAATACAGGGATAAGAAGAAGGACCTTCATATGGTGTTTATCGATCTAGAGAAAGCGTTCGATAGGGTTCCTATGGAGGTCTTATGGAGATGCTTAGAGGTGAAAGGGGTCCCGATAGACTACATTAGGGTAATTAAAGACATGTATGATGGAGCTAAGACCTGGGTTAGGACAGTAGGAGGCGACTCTGAATATTTTCCGATTGTTATGGGATTGCACCAAGGGTCTGCGTTCAGCCCTTTCTTATTTGCCGTGGTGATGGATGCCATAACACATCATATTCAAGGGGAGTTGCCATGGTGCATGCTATTTGCTGACGATATAGTCCTAATTGACGAGACACGATGCGGCGTCAACGAGAGGCTAGAGGTTTGGAGACATGCCCTGGAGGCTAAAGGTTTCAGGTTGAGCAGGACGAAGACGGAATACCTCGAGTGCAAATTTGGGACCGAGCCGACGGAAGCAGGAATGGAAGTGAGGCTTGACTCTCAAGCCATCCCTAAGAGGGGTAGTTTCAAGTACATTGGGTCAGTTATTCAGGGTATCGGGGAGATCGACGAGGATGTCACACACCGTATAGGGGTGGGGTGGATGAAGTGGAGGCTTGCAACGGGAGTCTTGTGTGACAAGAAAGTGACACCGTTGCTAAAAGGTAAGTTTTATAGAGCAGTGGTTAGGCATGCTCTGTTGTATGGGACCGAGTGTTAGCCGGTTAAGAACTCACACATCCAGAAGATGCAAGTAGCAGAGATGAGGATGTTGAGGTGGATGTGTGGGCATACAAGGATGGATAAGATTAGAAATGAGGATATTCGAGAGAAGTTGGGGGTGGCCCCCATAGAAGACAAGATGCGAGAAGCAAGACTCAGATGGTTTGGGCACATTCAGAGGAGGAGCACTGATGCACCGGTGAGGAAGTGTAAGCGACTGGCTGTGGTAGGTACGAGGAGAGGTAGAGGGAGACCTAAGAAGTATTGGGGAGAGGTAATCAGGCAGGACATGGCACGACTTAGGATTACTGAGGACATGGCCCTTGACAGGGAATTGTGGAGGTCGAGCATTAAGGTTGTAGGTTAGGGGGAAGTTGTAGATATTTCTACAGAGCACTAGGGTGAGGCTAGCCAGTTAGGAGTTAGCCTTAGGATGCTATTGATCAGCTACTAATGTAGGGCCTTATCTGTTGGTTATTAGTATACCTTCCATCTTTTTCGTATTTTCTATATTTCTTATACTGTTGTTATTTTCTCTATTTTATGTTATGTATTTTATGTTATTTTATTAAAAGCCTATTGATAGTACTAATATATTGTATTTTATTTCTCTCTTGAGCCGAGGGTCTCCTGAAAACAGCCTCTCTGCCCCTTCGAGGTAGGGGTAAGGTCTGCGTACATATTACCCTCCCCAGACCCCACCTGTGGGATTATACTGGGATGTTGTTGTTGTTGTCTTCCAAAGGTAAAGAAAGGTGATTAAACCCTTCAGATTCACAACACAACCATAAGGTTCCCTTGTGATATGAATGGGGTATCCGTGCACTAAGCTCCCATAATGTGCGGGGTGCGGGGAAGGATCAGACCGCAAAGATCTATTGTACGAATCTTACCCTCGAGGGCGTATGCAAGATTTTTAGTAAGTGGTGTCGACATTTAAAAAAGTAAACGAATAAATATATTACTGTAACGACATCATATTTTAAAGAAATACAATTCTAGTATACTATTACAAATCTCCATTTTAGTTTTTGAAAATTATCCATAATAGACTCATAAAGAATATTATTAAATACATAATTTTTAATTCAAAATAGACTCATTAGGTAATGAGTGTAAGAAAAAAGAGTAGTAGATAATATTGTCTAAGAACAAGAAGGAAAGAAGAATAAATTATCAAAATTATTGTGTCGTGGCAAGCTACTGCCTTGAAAGCGATTTTGGATCGACTGGGTGTAAATTGTTAAGACCGGTCGCTCCCCAAGGTTCCACAGTACCTCCAAACATGTGCATTCGTGGCTGAAAGTTTAGAATTTTCATAAAACAGTTGCCCAGAAAGAAGAGAAGATGAAAGTATTTTATGTGTTGGATAATTCACAAAGAAGACTAGGAAGAAAGTAATGATTAGCTAGATGAATTCTTGGTTAAGAATTGAGTGAATATGATGGTTAATGATCATCCTATTTATAGCATGAAAATGAGTTTAGTTTCATGACAAGTGTCTTACTTACTTGTCAATTTTCTTTCATGCAAGATGACAATACATGACTTACTTGTCAATTTTGTTTCATGCAATCTGACAACACATGTCATGCAAAATGACACTTGGCTTATCAAGGCCATTTGTCAAACTATTTTTTAAATCAATACAGCATGTAAAAACTCTTACCATGTACCAATTATCTAAGAGTATTTGGCCACTTGGAAATAGGTAGGATACTAGTAAAATAAAAAGACCCATGGCTATTGGTTGTAAATGGATTTGCAAAAAAGAAATCTTTGACTTTGCATTATAAATAATACCAACAATCCTTCGCTAATGCAAAGACAAAAATAGAATAATTCTAGGCAAAAGAAGGAACATGTACTTAAGTGTCAATATCTTTCGATTTGAATTGACACGTAGTGAAATGAGGCAACAACTCACATCCACAAAGTGAAGCACTCTTGAACTGAATGGACATTAATTGAGATACCCACAACACATACTATATCCTTAATTTTATGCAAACTTTGCGATACTAACAAAGTGCTTTTATGGTCATGCACATACCTTGGGTCTCATGAGTGCTCTAGAAAGACATCCCAAGTCTTTCATAAAAGGCGACCACACCGTTACACTCATGTAGGTGATTCCATCAAGTCTATCTACACGTAGACTACCTTAAGGCTATGAAATAATTAAGAGCAAAATAAGCTTAACCTTATAAAGTACTACCACACACCATAGGGATAGGACATGTAGTGCATATTGAGGTCTCATATGGCTTCGTTTGACCACAAATGGGTATCTACCATACTTCCTCAATTTATGGGCTTTAGCTTCATCCCCCTCGACGTTTCAAGGGTAACTCTCCTTGCCAAACCCTTGGTTAAAGGATCCACCAAATTTCTTTCGGATCTTACGTAATTCCAAGGAAATAACACCATGTTTCAACAACTGTTTTACCACACCATGTTTAATGCAGATATGTCTTCTTTTTCTATTGTACACACTATTTTTAGTAATTCCAAGTGCTGCCTGTAAGTCACAATGTAGAGAAACTGGTGAAGCTTGTCTTCCCCACAAAGACACGTCTGCCAATAAGTTTCTCAACCACTCAACTTCTTGCCCTGCCAACTCAAGAGCAATGAATTTGCCAACTCAAGAGCAATGAATTTAGACTAATTCTGTTTTGAAGACGTCCATGAAATAACACCTGCACCCACCCAAAGTAAACATGTAGCCATTGGTGGAGCTAACTTCATCATTGTCAGTAACCTAATTTGCATAAAAAAATCCTTGTAAAATAATAGGAAATTTATTAAAATGCAAACACCAATCCATAGTACCTCTCAAATACCTTAGCAAACTATGAAGAGCATTTCAGTGTTCGCTACTAGGGTTGTGAGTATATCTACTCAATCTACTAACAGCATAAGCAATATCAAGTCGTGTATAATTCATGAAAAATATTACACTACCAATTATCTTAGCATACTCAGTTTGAGAAATACTAGATTCCTTGTTCCTTTTCAAGTGTATGCTAGGACTATAAGGATTTATCATAGGTGCTACATCAAAATAATTAAAACTTTTCAATATTTTCTCAATATAATCAGATCGAGATAATGAAGAACCATTTGAAGTTCTTTTGATTTTAACCCCTAAAATCACATCTGCTTTTCCAAGATCTTTCATTTCAAATTTAGAAGACAAAAAATTCTTAGTCTCATTAACGACATTCACATTAAGGCCAAAGATTAACATGCCATCCACATACAAACATATAATAACACAATCTGATCCTATCATCTTGGAATAAACACAAGTATCATATGCATTAACAACAAAACCATTAACCACTAATGTGCTATTAAACTTTTCGTACCATAGCTTAGGTGCCTGCTTTAGACCATACAAAGATTTTCTTAATTTGCATACTTTATTCTCTTGTCCTTGGATCACAAATCCCTCAGGTTGAGACATATAGATCTCTTCCTTTAATTCAACATTTAGGAAAGCCGTTTTAACATCCATTTGATTTATCACTAAATTATGAATAGCGGCCAAAGCAACAAAAGTTCTAATAGTAGCTACCTTAGTCACAGGAGAATAAGTGTCAAAGTAATCAATGTCTTTCTTTTGGTTAAAACTTCTAATAAAAAGTCTAGCCTTATATTTCTCAATTGTACCATCAAGTCTCAATTTCTTCTTAAATATCCACTTGCTACTTATGAGTTTACAACCTTTAGGAAAATCGAACAAGTCCCAAGTATGATTAGAAACTATAGAGTCTAATTCACTTTTGATGGCCTCTTTCCAAAACCTAGCATCTATTGACCTCATTGCTTCACTGTATGTCTTAGGGTCTCCTTGTATTAAATAGATTGACACTAATTCATCACTCAAAAAATCAAGATCAATATTTTCAGTCAAGAAAGTAGTAATAAAGTCAGGACCAAAGCTAACTTCAATTCTACGCATCTTCCTTCTTCTAAGTTTATTTTCATGCTCATTAGCAGTAACAGTAGAAGAAGGAACAATATGAGAATTAATAGGCATAGATGTAGAAGAATTATTATGCACATCACCAGGCCCATTGTTTTTTAATGGAAAAACATGCTAAAAAAATTCTGCATTTCTAGATTCACAAATAGAACTATCATTCAAAGACATAAATCTATATGCAATACTATTTTGATCATAACCAATGAAAATAGCATCAAAAGTCTTGGGTCCAACAGTTAATTGTTTAAAGTCAGGTATGCCAACCTTAGCCAAACACCTCCACACTTTCAGAATTTTCAAGTTAGGGGAAAACCCTTTCCATAACTCATACAAGGTTTTTATCTAACTTCTTATGAGAGACTTTATTATGAACATAACATGAAAATAAAACAGCTCCCCCCCAATGTATTATCAGATAAACCCGAACTCAAAAGCATATAGGGATCACTAAACTCGTGTATAATGCCATTTTTCTCACAAAAGGCTTCTAGAGTATTAGTACTATATTCACCACCCCTATCAGACCTAAGCCTCTTAATTTTTCGGTCTAATTGATTCTCTACTTCTGCCTTGTATATTAAAAACATGCTTTCAACCTCATCTTTTGACTTAAGAAGATATACCTTAGTGTATCTAGAAAAGTCATTTACAAAGGTGATGTAGTATTTCTTTCCACCCTTACTAATAATATTCTTGAAATCTACCAAGTTTGAATGTACTAGTTCAAGCAATTACGTTTTTCTACTAGTTACATTCTTAAAAGGGTTTTTGGTATGTTTTGCTTCTACACAAACAGGACACTTAGAAAAATTATCAACATTAACTGCAGGAATTAATTCCATTTTTTAAAGTCTTTTAATAGAAGCAATATTAACATGACCTAGTCTACCATGCCACAAATCAATAGACTCACCAATATAAGTAGAATTGAAAGTACTAGCATTATTAGTAATCTCTTAAGCGATGTTCAGTACAAATAAACCCCCACGAGAAATAATAACTTTATCAGATTCAAAAACAAGTTTAAGACCTGCTTTGCTGAGAAGGCATCAGAAACTAAGTTTCTAGAAGGGATGGTACATACAAAACATTGTTCAAGGCTAAGATTTTTTCAGAAGTTAACTTGAGAATTTTTCCTTTACCCATAACTCCAGTTGTAGTGGACTTACCCATGTAGACACACTCGCCATCAGCAGATTTCTCAAAGTCGTAAAACAGCTCCTTGTTGGCGCAAAGGTGACTTGAAGCGCCTGTGTCCACTATCCAGTCAGTTTTGTTAGCCACCATGTTCGCCTCAACAACCACAGCAACAATGACATCACAACCCTTAGTAAGGTTAGCGTGAGCTGGAGCTTTTCCTCCATTCTTTGAGTTTTGTCCTTGTCTTTGGTTGCACTGAAAGGCCTTGCGACCAATTTTGCCGCAAACATAGCAAGGTCCTTTCGACTTTTGAATATGGCCCTCCGGCTTATTAAAGTAATTCTGCTTTTTCACATGTCCTTTCTTCTGTTTTCCTTTAAACCTATCTTTCACAAAAGTACTATAAGATTCCACAAGGTTAGCTTTAGAAGAATTAAGAGAGAGAGATTTCATCTTATCCTTAAGCCGTTCAGACTCCTCATCTTTGAGACGGTTTGCTTCCTCAGTCCTCGTGTGATTGATCAGTTCTTGAAGAGTTAAGTTTTTCTTCTTGTGTTTCATTTAATTCCTGTAATCACTCCAGGAAGGTGGAAACTTTTCAAGCAGAACATTGGCCTGAAGAATCTCACACACCTCCATGACCTTGTTTAAAACATCAACAGTCAAGTTCTCATACTCGTGAAACTTGATCCACTTTCCAATCACATACTTCTTTTCTCCTACATCATCAGCACCATATTTCTTCTCCAAACTTTGCTTAACCATATGACTAACCCTCTCTTTGATTTGTTTATAAATTATAAATCTGCTAAAGTCATATGGGGCAGTGCCCTCTCAATGTTTTATTATCCCTTTCAAATTTCTTCTTAGCAACATCATCAGCAACAACAGTATTAGCTACATTAGAACTATTAGCAACAATATCAATAGGAGGATCGTTAAACAAAACATAATCAATTTCTAATTGTTCAAAGAAAATTAAAAATTTCTGGGACCAATGCTTATAACTATTGTGAGCACGTGATTTTTTTCCTATATGAAATACTCCTACAAATTAAAGAAATAGATTATAAATTTTATAGCATTTTTGTAGGATTGTTGTTAATTGTTTGCATTTCTGTGCATGTTAACTTTTATTAAAATTATGAAAAATGCAAAAAAATATCATGCATTGCCTTGAGATTTTGTTTTCATGTTTCTAGGATTAATTAGTTAGTTAGTTGCTTTATTAAGATAAAAATCACAAAAATGGTTTACTTTTACATTTTTTGCTTTTTACTTTTAGATTAGTAATTTTCTCTTTTAATCTAGGAGCAATAAATTTTTATAAATATTATAGTTAGACAATTAGATTAATTTTATAATTTAAATTAATTTAGGAATTTAATTTAAGTTTTTAATTTATTAAATTAAAGAAAAAAGAAAACAAAAAGCAAAAGGAAGGGGAAATTGGAAAAGGGTTGGTTTAAACTTGATTGGGCCAAATTAACCTTGAGCCCAAATTCCTATCCAAATTTGCCCCAAGCCCAGGCCCAAACTTAGCCTACCTGGTCTAGCCCTCCCCCACTCAATCAAACGACCCCGTTTAATATCCCCTCATCGCAACCGTTGATCATCACAAATCAAACGGCTGGGAACTGGCCATCTTAATAATATAAAATTGTCCGAAAGCGGCTCCCCCCTCATTTGAAACCCTTTGAAATTGTCTCTAACCAAACACTAAAGACAGCCACCTAAAAACCCCCCGCCGCCTCCGTCGTTAATTACCCGCCGGAAATCGCCTTACGGCGGTTTCGGTGCTCCAAACTCGCCCAAATTAATACCATGCAACACCCGTCCACTCCTCTTTCTAAATCCACCACCAGTTCTGTTTGAATCGCCACCCAAACTTGTCAATTTGAGATCTGAGACCAAACCATAGTTCATCCAAGTTCCTCCAAATTCGCCCAATTTCACACCCTATAATCACTACGCCCCCCCTAAAATCAAGTTTCCCAACAACTTCTCCAAATAACCCCTTGGACTCTCTGAATCCCAGATCCAAAAATTCTAACCTAGTCCTTGCATTTGGGTGGATTTTGCTTGCTCGTTTTGGCCGGAAACTTCTCCAAGCAGACTACTCTTGACCAGAGTAGTCGTTTGGGTCAGTTTTAACCCATCTCAAAGTACCCTGTTCTTGGCCAAGGTCGTCACCTTCTTTGTTCGATTGGGTCATTTCAGTCATCGGCTCTATCCGGTAAAACCAGTACCCTACCTCCTCCTCTTTGGTTTTTGTTTTGTGTTTGTTTTTTAATTTTTCTTTAATTCTAAATGGTTTTCTTGTCTGAACTTGTTTGTGTATTAGTTTAAATTAATTGGGTTTTTATTTTTTTATTGCATACTTGCTTAGATTAATTTAGATTCTTAGATGTTTAGGTTAAATATCATGATATTCTTTTCTTATTTTTGGTTCTTCTTGTTTTGTGTTTCTTTTATATTCTGGTGTTTAATTGCATGTTTAGGACTTTATGTTGGATTTAAATGTTCTATATCCTTTCATCCTTCATTGTTTGTCTCTTAGAGTTTAATCTGATTTATATAACATTTTATTGTTTGATTTGTTTTACTGATATTGGCCCACTTGCCTTTGTTTGCCTCGATTTGTAAATTGGTAGAAACTCATAGGGTCCTAATTGAACAAAAGAAAATCTTGAGGGGTTTATTTGAAGGTTAGGTAAACTTAATAGGGTAAAAAACCTACTGGAAGGTTTTAGAATAGGGGATAGCCGGCCTCATTTGGTTAGCACAAAATGCATAAACCAATGAGGGACAACCAGCTGTCCAAGTTGGTTAAAAAAGATGCCTTGTGGCTGAAGGAATAATTCCCTTATTCTCTTCAGCACATGGCATTCTTTAGGGGCTATATATATAACCCTCCTTCATTCATTTGAGACAGAATTTCTGAACCCTAAAAGAACAAAAGGTTTCTACATTGCTTCATTGAAAATTAGCTGGAATTGTTTCTTATATTTTCTTCAGCAAGAATTTTGAAAAGCTTTCATTGAGTTGTTGGTTTTCTGGGCTTGAATAGGGACTAAAGGAGTTGTGTTTGCTGTTTATTTTGCTGTCTTGATCACACCTTTGGTTTGCTAAAATCCTTACTCCATTTTGCTTTGTTTTTCATATCCAGGTATCTTTTGAACCTTTGAATGATCAGAAGAGTTGAAAGCATCTATCTAGTTGTTTGTAATAAAAATTGGTTTGTTTAAATGTTAGTTTAAAGCATGTTATAGATGTTCTGTTGTAGTAAGAAACTGATTACCTCACATATTATATCTTTTCCTCGTATAGGCTGTTTATCTTTAGTTTAATAGCTTGTTTAGGTATTAAGCATCTATTGTTATGTGCTATTAGTCATTTATTTGATCCATGTATGGTTTCTAATAATGTTAAATGCGTAAATGTCCTGGTAGTTTTTTTTTAAAATCCTTGTTAGGATGGGTTGTGTATGCATTGTAAAAGGCAAAATCTCAGATCCTTTCATAGTTAAAGCAATTAGGAATTTAAGTTTAGGGTTAGTTCATGAATGGGTTTAAATTATAGTTTTCTCATGATTGAAACGGTAGCTTGTTAATAATCAGGTCTATGATGTGTAAAGTTAGCTTTGGATTTTTTTTAGATTGATTTGTTTAAAAAATACTGTTGGATCACATTTTTATTTAGAAAACTGGAGTCTCAATTGGGCTAGACGGCGGCCCAGATGAGGCAGCCTCGTCAAATTTTGACCTGGACGTTTTGATTATTGTCCATTTCTTGTTATGGGCTCATGTTCGAGTTTTGTTGTATTCAGCTTTTAATTCATTAAATTTTCTGGTTAGTAAACATGGGTCTTTAATATTAAAGGCACAGTAGTGCAGAGTTGGGCCTGCCATTTGTTGGCCCATTTGAAGATAGGTGACTGTTTGCCCTGGTTTCGCTTCTGGGCTTGATTTTGAGCCCAATTTTCTTTTAAATAATATTGGGCTTAAGGTCAGCCCGGATATTGTTTAGATAAGAAAGGGCCAACATCTCACTGTAGTTACAATGGTGTGGGGGCTTGTCGGCTGGCCCATATCCTTTCAAGTAGTCAAATGCCTAATAAAACAGGGTTGAGGTGTGCCATCCAATCACATAGTCTATGGCCCTCATATTAATACCTAGTATAGAAAACACTCTGAATATCCTAGTTTGCTTTAGGCCCATTCAATATAACATTGTGTTTGTGTACACTTTCGCCTGACATGATTACGATTTTAAAAATAAAATCGGAGTATGTGTTCGCGCGACTTTGACTAAACCTTTTTAATAATAATGAAACATTACTAATTGTGGAGATGTTTGTGTGACATGATTTTTGATGCACCAAACAAATGGGTACACGTGTCCATGACCTATTTCAAGATAATTTCTTAATTAAAAAGGAAAATACACATAGGTTCTAAAATGAGCAACTAGATAATTTAATTAAGCCAAGTATGATCAAAGCGATCGTGCTAAAACTACGGAACCCGGGAATGCCTAACATCTTCTTCCGGTTTAACAGAATTTCTTACCCGAATTTCTGTGTTCGCAGACCATAAATAAAGTAAAACTTCCTCAATTCGGAATTTTAAACCGGTGACTTGGGATACCATAAATTATCCCAAGTGGTGACTCTGAATTTGATATAAATAATCCCGTTTGATTATCACTTAAATTGAAAAAAACTCTCTTATATCCCTTGCAGAGGTAGGAAAAAGGAGGTGTGATAATTATTTCCATCTAAAGGCTCAAACTTTGAGAGATCAAGAAGTGTTTTGTTCAAAGTGGTGGCCATTAGTTAATATTATATGTAAAATCGCTTTCAAAAATGTAGGAAAAAGAGTAAATAATATTGACTAAGAACAAGAAGGAAAGAAGAACAACTTATTAAAATTACTGTGTCGTGGCAAGCCACTGCCTTGAAAGCGATTTCGGCCTGACTGGGTGTAAATCGTTAAGATCGGCTGCTCCCCAATCTTCCACAACACCTCCAAACATGTGCACTCGTGGCTGGAAGTTTAGAATTTACACAAAATAGTTGCCCAGAAAAAAGATAAGATGAAGGTATTTTATTTGTTGGATAAATCACAAAAAAGACTAGGAAGAAAGTAATGATTAGCTAGATGAATTCTTGGTTAAGAATTGAGTGAATATGATGGCTAATGATCATCCTATTTATAGCATGAAAGTGAGTTTAGTTTCATGACAAGTGTCTTACTTGTCAATTTTCTTTCATGCAAGATGACAACACATGACTTACTTGTCAATTTGCTTTTATGTAAGATGACAACACATGACTTACTTGTCAATTTTCTTTCATGCAAGATGACAACACATGTCATGCAAAATGACACTTGGCTTAGAAAGGCCATTTGTCAAACTATTTTTTAAATAAATACCACATGTAAAAACTCTTGCCATGTACCAGTTATCTAAGAGTATTCAGCCACTTGGAAATAAGTAGGATACTAGTAAAATAAAAAAACTCATGGCTATTGGCTGTAACTGGATTTGCAAAAAAGAAATCTTTGACTTGCATTATAAATAATACCAATAATAAGTCAAAGGATCAAGCCTTTCTGCTTCTACTGTTTTCCAAAATAAAGCTCAAAATTTCAAAAAAATTAGATCAGCTTAAGGGGGATCGATCCTATAAATTCCAAAGATTCATTGCAGTGCATTATCAGTGC
The DNA here is from genome assembly GCA_026770625.1 of Nicotiana glauca. Classification (NCBI taxonomy): domain Eukaryota; kingdom Viridiplantae; phylum Streptophyta; class Magnoliopsida; order Solanales; family Solanaceae; genus Nicotiana; species Nicotiana glauca. The sequence goes on along the minus strand of MU750191.1, from coordinate 44,621 downwards.
ACCAATGAAGAGCAATAAGAAAAGTAAATTTTTTTAATAATTAGTTGTTCTGCATGTCATTCGCACGTAGATAAATTAAAAATTTGTCAACGAAGCAGTGTCGAATAATACTGCTGGGATGAACATGTATCTGCCCCTACTTATCATATATTTCTGCAAGAGACTTGTATACGGTTAAAATTGAGCTTGCCTAATTTTTTATGGCTAACTGAAATCGGGATGACAAATGAAGGCTGGACCTTGGTTATATCAAACCATGGTATGGAGAAGGATTGGTAAGCTCGTGGAACAATAGCCGATCAAGATCGAGATCTGCCGTGATTGAGACCGAAACGAGAAAGAGATCGAGCAAGATCGAATGAAGCTTTCTTGGTCGAACAACTGAAAGCCGAGATATCCATGATCGGGAAAGGATCTTGGCGGAAATTCCGGCACGTATCAAGTCAAGACCGGACATTTAGCCAATCATGGAATTTTCTTCTGTAATTAGAATTATACCATAAATAGGATTCCTCTACTATATAAAGAGGGTCCTAATCATTTTGAAATCACATATTCACGCATATCAAAGCAATATTATATTTTTTTTTTCTCTTGCAAGCTTTGTTGTTTAGTTCATATTTTTCAATAGCTTACTTAGTTAGTTCGAGGGAAGTTAGCTCGAGGGCCATAATTGTTCATCACATTGGTTTGTTCTATTTACTATTAACTCCTAACGTTGATTTTTATATTTATCAGTTTGTGCCAAGTGAAATTATATATCCTTAAAACCACTTATAAGTTTAATGGTCATCCGATTTTAAGGGTAAACAGTTTGGCGCCCACTGTGGGGCTAAGGATAATAGTGATTGACTGGTATAATTTTTGTAATACATACTATTTTACGCTTGTTCTTTGAAGTGTCTTTGATTCTAGGATCAACATGTCAAACTCCCAAGTAGCACCCACATGCACAGACAGTGGCCTTGGTCTTCATGGCGAGAATTAAAACATAGCCGCCCTAGGAAACGGATTACCTCCAGTCAACCCCGATGGAGCTCCGGCCGTGGACCCAATCGACATCAGCTCCCATATTGCCATTAGTGGGACTTTGGGCATTAATCCTGAAAATAGTGTCTGCAGAGGTGCTCTAATAGCCGATCAGAACGCATAGAGCAGTGAAGAAGGTGGGATTAGCCTTCGAATGATATTCGAAATGTTGTAGACTCAACAAGCTACAATAGCACAACTCCAAAATTAGAATCGAGCACCAAGCAGGATCGAGCTCGAGCCATCACAAGAAGTTGTTCATAGAGGCGAAACGGTGCCAAATAGATCAAATGGAGGAGACCCGGAGACTAATCCTACTATCGTAAAGATGCTCAAAGAATTGACAAAGTAAATCAAGATAGGGGAAAAGAAGATGGAGGAAAATGATAAGAAAGTGGAAACTTATAACTCCAAAGTCGACCAAATCCCGGGGGCACCACTGGTATTGAAAGGACTAGACTCCAAAAAGTTTGTACAAAAACCTTTCCCACCAAGTGAAGCTCTGAATTCAATCCCCAAGAAGTTTCATAAGACCGAACTTCCAAAGTATAACGGGACAACAGATCCAAACGAGCACATCACCTCATACACGTGCGCCATCAAGGGAAATGACTTGTAAAATGGCGAGATTGAGTCCGTATTGTTGAAGAAGTTCGGGGAGACTATCGAAGAGTGCTATGATATGGTACCATAATTTACCACCTAATTCTATTGATTCATTTGCTATTCTTGCAGATTCCTTTGTAAAGGCACACGCTGGGTCCATTAAGGACGCTACTAGAAAGTCAGACCTATTCAAGGTAAGATAGAAAGACGACGAGATGCTCAGGGAATTTGTATCTTGATTTCAAATAAAACGAATGGATTTGCCACCGGCCACCAACGATTGGGATGTTCAAGTATTTACTCAAGGTCTCAATGCTCGAAGTTCTGTATCTTCACAGTAGTTGAAGCAAAATTTGATCGAATATCCAGCTGTCGCTTGGGCCAATGTACATAATTGGTATCAGTCGAAGATCAAGTTCGAGGACGATCAATTATTGACTCCAACCTATTTGGTTTATCCTAATAGGCCATGGACAGAGTTAAAAGGGACTTCGACCGGACCCACGGTCGAACAGATACCGATATCAGCCATATGCTGAAGATCGAAGAAATAACGAGCCTGGATGCAACCCCGTACGGAATGATAGAAGGAATGATCGGGGATAGAGCTCCCTAGGGATCATGAGCAAGAATGGTTTTGATAGTGATGCCGGGTCCAAAGAAGAACCTCGATTGTCAGAATATAACTTCAGCGTAGATGCTTCCACCATAGTATCGGCCATTGGGCGTATCAAAGATACCAGGTGGCCTCGACCTCTGTAGACTGATTCAGCCTAGAGAAACCCCAACAAAATATGCAAGTATCATGGCACCCATGGCCATAAAATAGAAGATTGCAGATAACTAAGGGAGGAAGTAGCCCGATTGTTCACGAGGGACACCTTCGGGAATTCTTAAGTGATCGGGCCAAGAACCACTTCAAAAATAGAGATTCAAACAGACAAAACGAGCAAGAAGAGCCATAACACGTGATTCACATGATCGTAGTAGGGGTCGATATTCCTCAAGGACCGGTATTCAAACGCACCAAGGTAAAAATCACAAGAGAAAAGCCAAATCGAGACTACTTACCGGAAGAGACCTTGTCTTTCAATGATGAGGATGCAGAAGGGATCGAATAACCTCCCAACGACGCACTGGTAATATCTGTCCTTATGAGTAAAATTCAGGTTAAACGTGTTTTGATTGATCCAAGTTGCTCGATCAACATTATTCGATCAAGGGTTGTAGAGCAGCTCGGCCTACAGATCAAATTGTGCCCGCAGCGCAGCCCGAGTGCTTAACGGTTTCAACATGGCAAGTGAAACCACCAACGAAGAAATTATTTTGCTAGTAAATGTGGTTGGGACCATCCAAGAAACAAATTTCCATGTGATCGAGGGTGACATAAGGTACAACACACTGCTCGGAAGGCCTTGGATCCATAACATTAGGGCAGTACCCTCGACACTTCATCAAGTTGTAATGTTCCCAACATCAAAAAGAGTCAAAATGGTGTACGTAGAACAAATGGCCGCCAAAGAAATGTTTGCAATCGACGAAGTGATGCCGATATCGACACCTTCATCAGCACAGGAATCGAAGTCAAAGGGAAAACTGAAGGCCAAATAACAACTACATACGCTAGCCTAGATCCCACCAGATAAGCAGAGAACTTACAAGGATGATGACTGTATGATACCTCAATCCTTCATAATCGCCGATGATTTTGACGCCACAAAATCAACAGTCGAAGATCTGGAACAAATCATACTGATCGAGCATCTGCCCGATCGAAAGGTATATCTGGGCACGAGGTTAACTCCCGAGCTCAGGAAAAACTGTATTCAGTTTCTTAAAGCTAATATGGATTGTTTTGCATGGTCCCATCTCGATATTCAGTTTCTTAAAGCTAATATGACTGGTACATTTGTCCAGCTTTTCCTCGATCTCATGCATTCTCCAGCATGCTTGGTGATAGTCCATTGCCTTTATATATTTTGAGACATAATTAGGCAGTGCTTGTCACAACATCAATATTCGTACCCAATATTGTCCATCTCGCATGTTCCATGATAGTTGCACCCACATTTTTTTCGATCCAGAAGAATCATGCGTACAGTTGTGCTTCATGCCATGCACTGCGCAACAATATTTTCTTATTTGTATATTTCTGTTGGGGTTTGTATTGTCCATAGATTTGTCACAATCTCCAAGGACCATGTCTAAACTTTGGACAATATTTCTTGTCATGTACACCCACGCTTCAAAGCATTTTGATCCAACCAAGTAATTATCCTCGAACCAATTCTTTTGTTCATTTAAAAAACCAACTGGAAATTCCTTAAAATTCTTTTGCAGCCATTCTTGCTTCCTAAGCGTGCATCGATACCACCCACTGCTATGCTGAATTCCTATGCTCACCTTTTCAGCAATTTCACGTGTTGTTACTTTACAGTTGAGCTTTAGGAGTTTTTGTTTCCAGTTGAGTTGCGTTTCATTTCCACTACCGCTTCTTTCTTTCTCTATGTCATGTGCTTCATTTGTTTTGCATTTTCCTAGTATACTCGTGCTTCCAACTAACCTCTCATTCACAATATAGCAGGCGTGCCTTATAAAAAATAAAAAACTGCGATTGCTTTTGTTTAATACCCGCGCCTGCCTTATCTTTGCTCCTATCAATTCAGATTCTTTAGTAAAAGCAATTCGCATCAGCCTTTTCCTTTTGTTTTTGAATAATTCCCATGCTTGCTTTTTGAAAAAGACGTGCGTGCATAGACAACCAAACTGTTGATTTCCCATGCTCAGCCTTTCTGTCATTTCACGTGCCCTCCACCCAGTTGTTAGTTCAATTTTTACGTGACATTTTAGGATCAGTAAGGGTTGTTTCCATTTGAGTCCACTCAGCTGTTTCACGATCCTTGCCTCAATATGTCCTCCGGTCTTTTTCATAGGCTCGATTGACCTTGATCCCTTATTTCTTGTGTCATTTTTAATAACCATGTCCAGCTTAACCTCCTCCCAAAGGTAGTTCCATTGATGAGGTGTTGGAGTGTTAGTCGAATTCCAATCACCAAACACCCATGGAACTCCTCTACATATTTCTAAAAGTGATCTGCACCCCACAACAATTCTACGAAGAGTTGTGGTCATTCTTGTTGCCATCCTATACATTATTTTTAAATTCCTCCCGATGGACTAAGTAGCATATACTAATACTACCAACTGACGAGTCATTAAAGAATAATGTGTATATAGCATCGATGTACCTGCACAAAAGACCAAACTGTTAGTATAAAAACTGTATGCTATGATCTCCTCCCCAAGGAGTTGATCATAACATGTATAATGCTTTGCTTTTGCACCTGTGCTTCTCCTTTCCAGACCTCCCAGTACTACCACCATTCTTCTCCACCTTGTTACCCCTTCCTCTCTTATCATCTCATCACTTTTACACACAGATAAGGGCATCTTGATTTATCATCATTCACTATCTTCCTTCCTTGATTGCCTAGCTCCGAGAAATTATGAGCTTTAATTGTTCCCTGATCAAGTGCATAGTTAGCCATATAGTCTGCTAATCTATTACCTTCTCTGAGATTATGTGACACTATAACATTGCTCCTATTCGTCAGCTCCTTGATCTCCTCTACTTCCATAACTATACTCCACATAACAGTCCACTCTCCATCTAAGACCTTCTTAAGTACCATTGAGTCTGTATGTAATTTGATTAGCACATAGTCATTCTCTACACAGTATCTCATTGCCTCCAGTATTGACATTGCTTCTGCAGTTGTGTTTGTCCCTTCCTGAATTTCCTTTCCATAAGAATATATGACATCCCCCTCTTCATTCCTCAGTGCATAGTCAATAGCACTTCTGCCTGGGTTGCCCCTCGATGCCCCATCAGTGTTCACTTTTATCCACCCTTCACTAGGATAGTCCCACAGAACTTTAGTGTATTGCAGAGCTGGTGTGTAATTATCCATCATATTGAGTAAGTCTGGCCACTTATGAGGGACATTCTACATTCCTGGTTTCCCGAGCTTGACTAGAGATTGCATGGTTGTTAATATCTGGAATATAACCCTGCTCACTGTGACTGAATCCCCATATTTGAAGCTATTCCTTCTCTTCCATAGCTCTCATACTATCACTGATGGTAGTGCTTGTATAACCGGTTGCATTCTAGGTATTACATCAGCAGTCCAACATTTGACCACAGCCTGATGGAGAGAGATTCCATTTGTTGAAATTCCTGCACATCCAAGGAAGTACTTCCATACTGTTTTGGCTGGTTTTGATTTGAAGTACAAGTGTTGCATTGTTTCTTCTTTTGGTTCTGCACAACACCAACACTTGGATGCCATTAGGTACCCCAGTCTTCTGAAGAAATCATCCAGAGGTAATTTGTTTCTCCATAACTTCCACATAAAAAATGCAATCTTAAAAGGAAGACCTTTCACCCAGATTTTTATATATGCATTACAAGGGTCATTCCTTCTTCTCAAATATTCCAAGTTGACTTCACACTGAACTCTCCCCTAGTCTCAAGCATCCATAAAGGTTTGTCAAGAACAACATCCATTGCTAGTGGTTTTATATTCTGTAGAATATGAGTGGAAATATCATTTGGTAAGATCTCTCCGAGCATCTCCTCATCCCATTGTCCATTTTGTACTACATCATAGATGTTTTGAATTGACTCATCGCATGCAAAATCTGATGGTGTGACAAAATATAGAGCTCCCACGCCTGTCCAATTTTCGAACCAAAATAGTGAAGATCCCATCTTAGGCTGCCATAGTATTTGATGCTCAATACGTTCTCTGCATTCAAGCATCTTCCTCCACACATGAGATCCATATCTCCAAGATACTATCATGGGATTGATCATTTTGTAATATTTTTGACTCATAAATGCACTCCACATGCTTGGTTTTGTTCTGAAATTCCACCATAATTTGCAGAACAATGCTGTGGACATATCATGCAAGGATTTGAATCCAACACCACCTTCTTCACATGGTAAGCATAGGGTGTTCCAAGATGCCCTGTGTCTGCTTGATACACCAACTGAGTTACTCCAAAAATACTGTGCAAAAATCTTATGTAATCTATTGATCACATTTGCAGGTGGATTTACTGTAGATAATGTCACATCTCTTTTTTCTACTACTACTATACCCGCGAGGGCGTAGAGGAGTTTTTTCCAATTTAAGGACAGTCGGAACGGGATTAATTATTTAAATTTTTTCAGAGTCGCCACTTGAGAATATAATGGTGTCCCAAGTCACCGGTTTAATCCCGAACCGAGGAAAGTTTGACTCTGTTACAGCCTGCGAACTAGAAATCCGGATAAGGAATTCTGTTAATCTGGGAGAAGGTGTTAGGCACTCCCGAATTCCGTGGTTCTAGCACGATCGCTCAACTGTTGTATTTGTTTTTATCTGATTTCAATTATATTTTCAATTATGTGCATTAGTGTTCCGCTTCTCAATTTTAAAGAATTGTAACGTCGTGAAAATGCATTCCTTAACCACACCATACCAGTACGCGTGTGGCTTTAC
>MU750191.1:16290-26671 GCA_026770625.1 Nicotiana glauca | reverse complement strand
GGGGGGGGGGGGGGGGGGGGGGGGGGGCAAACCAGTCATAGAAGGAGGCTGGCCTCCGGAAGAGTAGGCCATTGCACGACCTCACAAAGCTGCTCAGAAGGACAAATTTCTCCAGCTGCTCGCAATGCTTGATTGTCGTTGCGTTTCTTCTCTAAAAAATCTATACGCTACAGTAATCTTAAACCTTAAAGTTTAAGAACAAACCATATACGTATAAGTAAGCACCTAGGTTAAGGCTGAACTCTCAAGCTAGCTTCTTCAAAATAAGATCATATATGGTAGCCCAACGATGCAAATTTCTGGAAAAAACCTGCGTGCTACAGTACTTCTTATTTAAAAATACGATCTATAACAGATAGATATCGTTTTGAGAGAGATCTTCAACAACCAAAGGGATGAAAGTATAGCAGAACCTTCATGTTAACAAAAGAGATAGTGTTGCTGAAAAATAACTGGCTGCTACAGTAATTTCGCAAACAACAATTGAGATCTGTTGCTTATTGATGTTGAAATGTGTATAAAAACAAAAGGAGGTTGTTTGTAATGAGAAGGGCGTTCTTTTACTATCAAAAATTGTGACCTTACCTTGCCGGAATTCGGAGTTATGGCCGATGAATAGTGACGGAATCACTATTCATGGTCTTCTTCCTAAAGAGAAGGCAGAGACTACTTACATTTGGTAACCAAAAAAGTATATAAAATTTGTACTATAATTTTTGTAGTACATAACATACAAAATGTGTATACACAAAAAATATACATTTTTTCAGCTATTATTTTAAAAACAGCTATGTAGTGTCATTTTTCCAAAAAGGGAAAATAAGTCAGGGCCAAAGTATATATCAAGATGGTATAACGTAGAAATTCACTAGTATCTAATTGGTCGTACCGTTTAACTTGTACTCATTTTTTATCAAAAGTTTAATTGATACCCAATATAAGTTCATTTCGGACAAAGCTGCTCCTCCCACGCCTCTTCTCCTTCTTTTTCTTTTTCTTTTTTCTGGTTATTCAAAGGGCGTATAGATTTGACACTTAAAAATTCTCTAGCAAACTTGTTGCTTCTGCAATACGAGGTGCGTTTTTTGACTTTTTGTTGGCTTTTGTTTTGGATCTCGGTTCCAAACAATCTACAAGGTGCGATATTTTTTTTAAAAAAACTTTTTGTTTCGGATCTCCTATGAACAATAAGAGAGCATGAAAGACAGACTTTAAACGTCTGATGCCAAAGAAATAGAACAGAAAGAAGGAATGAATAAATGAGGAAGAGACAGACGAATACAGAGACCAATGGGATCAGAACCAAAAGTTGTTTGTCTTCCCAAGGTTCTTTGTGAAAAATTGCAAAACGTTCTCACTCTCTATATATATATATAAAAGTGCAGGCAAAAAATAACTTCAGTCATATGACTGAAGTCCATGCAAAATGCTTAAACTTCAAGTACATGTAAAAATATTTAAACTTAAGTTCGTATATAACTGAAGCGCATGCAAAACTTCAATCGTATGGGCCTGAAGTTCAGTCATGACCCCCGACTTTAGACAAATTTTTTGCAACTTCAGACTTATATATGTCTCCATTTGTCCTAAAATGGGTAGACTTGCAAAGTTTTATATAATATAAATACAACTTCAATGGTAGCCAAAAAAGTGTAAAAATAGCACCGTCTAGCTAGTTTTCGGACCGATCGTTTAAAAATAGCCAGTGTTTACCAAGTCAATAAAAAATAGTCACTACTTTGCTGCAACAGAAACCGGTCCAGCATAATATACTAGAGTTCGGTGCACCTGTGTATGAACTTCCAGCATAGTATGCTGGAACTCCAACAAACGGAAAGTTTCAGCACAATATACTGGAGATTCGAGCACTTGTGTATGAACTTCCAACATATTATATTGGACCGGTATACTTTGCTGGAACTCCAGTATATTATGCTGGAGTTCTAGTGTACTTATGCTGGAACTCCATCATTTTATGCTAGAGTTTCAACATACTTATCCTGTAACTCCAGTATAATATGCTGGAGTTCAAGTATACTTATGCTGGAACTCCAGCCTAATATACTGGCGTATTTTTCGGGTTTTAAATAGTGTTTTCGCTCAAATTTATCTTTGCATGAAAAATAGCTAGATTTCGATTACTTTTAAAATAGGGCTATTTTTGAATTCCTCCCCAAAAAAGTGGGTATATGTGCAATTCCCCCGATGATAGCTTGTACCAGCTGTGAAACTCCATATTACGAGTTTAATTTTTGTTCCATTACTGATGCTTTGTGGCTCCAAGCACTTGATATTTCTAAAGATTAATTTTAATTCCATCATCACGAGGACAAAATTCTACCTCAAGAATTCATTTCTCCACACATAAGCATTAATATATCACGTGAAATACGGCTACAATCTGCGCCACAAAGGAGAATTTAATTTGCACATGGCATACTCATTTGATCTTTTGCTTGTATCGATATTTTGACCACAACTTTGCGACACTCATGACTGAAATCAACATGTATCCTATGATCCAATTTCAGAGCATCATCCATCTTATAATATGCTTGTTCACAAGCCTCTTTGTTTTCGAACTTGTAATCCCTAATAATTTTAGCAGATGTCACGGTTCCAAAGCGTGTGAAGATTGTATACAGATGTTCATCTTTAAGTATCTGCATTCAGTCTATAAAAAAGAACAACACATCTTTAGGAGTCAGGATGTCCCTTACACTGTCAAGTACTACACCTATTTTGTCAAACTTCTGCAGCTTACTTCATTTGATATTTACTTTATTTTTTCTTATTACAGCCTCAGTTTTTCAAGTTAATTCGATAGCACCCAATTGTTTTTCCTTGAATATTTTTACAAATATCATGTAGTAATGTATTTAAAGCTCTCCAGTCTCCATGGCTGTAGCTCTAGTGCATTGTTCTAAAGTATCACATGCAAAATAAAGTAATGTTTGTACGTCAAATAGAAATATCAAAAAAAATGTACAGAGAGAGAGAGAGAGAGAGGTGAGGAAAAATAAAATTTAAACAAACCTGAACCACTGAGACCAGTTATCCTGTCTGCAAAAAAGACATTAAAGAAGAGATTCTGCAGGTATTTGGTTATTCTCAGCTGAGCTTCCCTTTAAGTATATAGGGACGCAAAGACGCTTACAATGGTACAACGGTGCCCCCTCATTGAGAAGATAGTGGCAAGAATAGCTTCATGGACTGCTAATAAGTTATCTTATATATGCAGGCAGGCATCAACTGGTGCTGACAGTTTTGTTTGGGATACAAGCTTATTGGTCCCAGGTATTCATACTTCCAGTGAAGGTGCTGAAAATGATCCAAGGATATTGCAGAAGCTACTAATGGTCAGGAGCTAGCACAATCACAAAAAAAAAAGCTTTACTTGCTTGGGATAGAATTTGTTTAGCAAAATCTGTTGGTGGTTTCAACTTGACTAACTTGCAGATATGGAATAAAGCTGCTATTGCAAAAGTATACTGGGAGTTGGAGCATAAACAATACAAAGTATGGATGAAACGGATACATTCATACTGCATAAAGGGGCAGAGTTTAGCTGATATGACCATACCTCAACAGTCGAGTTGGATGGTGAGGAAGATGTTGGGAGCTAGAGATACAGTTAATCAGAGAAGAGTAGTTTAATCAAGCAAATCTACATATACAACTGCTAGCAGTCTTTCCAAATGTTGAGTGGAGAAGCTTGATGTTCCAAAATGTTGCTAGGGTAAATTGTTGACTGTGGATAGGCAAGTAAAGTGGGGAGTTCAGTGAATCTCAATTGTGTACCGTGTCAAACTAACAATAAGACAAGAGATCATTTATTTGAGGAATGCAGCTTTACTATGTATCTGTGGAACAAGCTCATGAAATGGATGCAGCTTCAACCTCTTATACTCTCTTCTTGGAATGAGTTGTTTACTTGGATCATTAAGCCAAAGGGAAGTCTAAAATAGCTAAGCTGATTAAGCTATCTTATGTGTTGAACAAAAGGAATTGAGAAATATGGGCGTGAAGCAGCACAATACAAGGCATCTAATTGTTGGGATATATACTATTAACCATGGGTTTGGTTTAAATATAGTATTTATTATGAAACAATTGTTTATTCAGTTTTAATAAAGTTTTAAATAGATCATATATTATTCTGTGTCCTTTGCTTATATAGTAGATGATTTAGTGTATAGAGTTTAGCTTATACACGGAAGATTAAATCATCGGTTCTTATAAGTATAAAGTTTAAGTTCACAATCTAATGATGGAATTGGACAACCCATCAGGAATGATTGTAGCACAAGATTAAATATAGTTTATCTTGATTATGGGAATGGTTTAATTCCAACTTCTTGTGCTAGTACATTTTGAATGTATTGAACGGACCAGGTAGAGATAAGTATTTTATACTGACTTAATAAAATAAACTCTCTAGCCATTAAATGTACTTATACTCTTAATCTTGATATAATTATTATTAGCTGTGTATATTATTATTGTTTTGATTTATTAAAAGGCGAGATTCTTTCGTGGGTCAATATGCCTGGTAAATTGGATAATAATAATGTACATTGGCGAAGTAATAGTTAGTTGATGGAATCCATGTCTCAGTTTAGAGATTGATGATACACCTTTATGAAAACTTATAAGTTTTCATGTGTAAACCCGGCCGATGGATTTTGTATCCGACACATGAAATAGGTTAAGCGAAAGGNGGATATTAATTTCGAAAATTAGAAATTAATTCCATAATTGGAGCCTTGTTAATTAAATTCTGTGGTCCCTACTGTGCCTAAATAATAGGAAATAAAGGAATCTTTTTTCTGGTGGAAAAAAAAATCCTACAGGTTTTTGGAAAAGGGTCTTAACCGTTAAAACTTGTGCTATAAATACATAAGGTTTTCCACCTAGAGGAGAGAGCACATAGTGGCAAAATTTTCAGCCTTTTTCCTAGAAAATTTCGCCCACACGAAATTACTATTTTCAGGTATTATTTGGGTAACACAGTAGAAGACCGTGGAACGTTCGAGGATCACGATTTCCCAGGTGATGGAGATTCCATTGAAAAGTTATGAAATTGAAGGCTCGCGTGATAAACGAGTTTTGCTCACGCTTCAAGAGGTAACCCGTGAAATCCTGTTTATACTAGTTGTCTAGATTACATGTGATTTTGATACTGGAATTGCTTCTGCTGCTTATTATAATCCATCAATTGGTATCAGAGCCCACTCACATCTAATTAGATAACTAAGTTTTTCATGAAACAAGAATATTGTGTTTATGTGCGTTTTTTGAATTACATGGATATGTGGTTTTCTGGAAAACTACACTGCTGTTTTGTGAATTAACTGTGCAAAATTTTGGATTATTCTTGTAATCATGAGATATCTGTTTTTTTATTGATATTTGATTGAGATTATCTAAATTTTTTGGGGTAAAACCTAGAAAAACGCAAAACCTGATTTTGACCGAATAGCCGGTATTTTCGGAGTTCAGTGAACTTGACGGACTCTGATTGAGCTGAAATTTGGTGGGTCCATCGGAAACGACGTGATGAGAAAAACTCACTATTTAGTGAATCATGGTGTTTTTCGGCGTTTTGAGGTCGTTTGGACTGTGTTTTGGACGTTTTTCTATTTTTTGAAAATTATTTTTTAATAATTTTAATTCGTTTTTAATTTAATGGTGGTGGGGGTGACTCCCCATGGTCTCCATGATTAAATACTGGTGATATAATGGGTTTACACATTAGCTATTAGTAAATAGATATGTTGTTGAATTAAATTCAATAATATAGGTGTAAGATTTTATTCACTAGGTCTTACAAGGTATAATTGATATTGTGTAATGATATAATTATTTTGTAAGAAAGTGAAACCCTTTGTTTGATATCCTGGATGACTAATGATTGGAGCGTTTGGCATATTGGTGCGTAAAAAAATTTTTCTCAAATTTTAGTTTATGTTTTCATGCCCTGCGTGATTGCTAGTCTTGGATTTTCGATGAAAAATTTTGTTCTCTAGTTTGAGGTTGTAATTAAGTGAAATATGACGATATTTTGTATGAGTTTTATATTATAGGCATGGCTTTTAAGCTGTGGTCCATAATCTGCCATAAAATAATTTTATGAGCTACATGTATCTTCACTTGTAAATTGAGAATTTTGTGAGTAATAAATAGTTACCACTAAAGTGGTTTGTTTATTTGAACTCATGAAAAATTCTTAATAAATTTGTACATGTGAAATTGTGTCTATTCATGGATTGAGCATTATGATTAATAAGTAGGATCCACAAAATGGTCTATTTATTTGAGTCACGAAAATCTGCTTAATGTACCATGTGAATTTTATCCTTGATAAATCTACATTAGTGGTGGAGGTTCCTAACTAGGAAAAGAGTTTTATTTTTGGGTACTAGTGAGACCAACTCCACCCATGAGAAGAGATATTGGGGTTTTCACCGAACGGGAGAAAATATAATATCTCAGGTTCTTGTGTATTTAATAAAAGGATAATTTATTGCAAAAGGAGATATTGGGTATCCTAGAAATAGGAAGAACATAATATATGCCTTGAGCTCATAGTATAATTATAAGGAGAATGGAAATCAATATCATATTTATTTTAATTCATGAAACTGCTTAAAACGGTTATTTTTCGAGTTTGATTACAGGTTGGTGGTCATGAATTTGACGAACTCCGATTGACCTGAAACTTGGTAGGTTCATCGAAAACGATCTAGTGAGAAAAACTCACTGCTAAGCAGTGAATCATGCTGTTTTTCGGCATTTTGAGGTCGTTTAGATGGGTTTTCAAGCAGTTTATTAAATTGAATTTGTTATAAATATGAAAAATTATTCTTTATATATCGGCTATATTTGTGTTAAATCTGAAACATGATGGTTTAACTTGATATGATATATAGTAAGAATGCAAATCACATGGATTTAATCCTAAATACGCCAAAATAATTTATTGGAATTTGGTCTAGTTTTGGCAATCGTGAATTTCACGAGCTCCGAATGACCTGAAATACGGTAGGATCCTCGGAAATAATCGTTTAAGAAGAACTCACTGCTATGCAGTGAATCACATCGTCTTTTGACGATTCAGGATCGTTTAGATGAGTTTTTTTGAAGATTTGGCAGATTAAAATGTGATTTACATACAAAAAGTCATTCTTTCTATCATTTTATTTGTGTCTAATTTGGAACATGATAACACATGTTAATTTGAGATGAATTGGTATATGATAAGAATGTATGTCATATTTTAAATTCTTAAAAAAAATGCTTAAAATGGTAATTTTTCAAATTTGGGCGCAATTTTTGGAGATTCTGATTTTAACGATTTCGGATTGATCTGAAATTTAGTAGGTTTATTAGAAATAGCCCACTGAATAACACTCACTGCTTTGCAGTGAAAAATGTTAATGTTAGCATTTTAAGATTGTTTAAATGGGGTATTGAGCATTTTTTTTAATTATGGAACTTAATCCTCAGAGAAAAGTTTGTGGTTGTGATAAAGTTGTGATAGGAATAAACCCCTATAGTCTCCATTTTTTTATTTATAGTGAGATAATAGATTTACGTGTTGACATTAGGTCTTTCTCCATATCGGATAAATTTATTATGAACTCATTGGCTATAGTTACTAGTTATTGATAACCTGTATTAACTCTCCATCTGAGCTTAAAGGGTTGAATCAATTTTGTAACTAAAATACAATCATGATTAAGTGGTGATAGAAATATATTTTTATGGTCTTCCACTATTAATTTCAAGTGAGTAATAAATTTATGCGTTGACTTTAGGTCTTCCTCCATATCGGATAAATTTATTGTAAGCTCACTAGGTGAAATACTAGTGATTGATATCGTGTACTTACTCTCCATCTGAGTATACATGTTGGATCAATGAACTAGATCTATTAAAAAATAATGTTTACTTGACTTAAATTAATAGTATACTCTCCATCTGAGTTGAGTCTGTTTTAATTATTGGAGTGAATAATCTGGCACTACATATGTATGTTGATGAGTAGTTCTTTTCCCATCGAAATTGCTATTCAAGATGCATGACATATATGTGCAGTGTGTTTAAAAAATTGTACTAAAAGGTTATATACAATTGACTGAAAATAATAGTATACTCTCCGTCTGAGTTGGTTCTATTTATTTTTGGATTGTATAATTCTTGCATTATATAATGCATGAATGATTCTTTTCCCATCGAAATTTATTATTCGAGATGCATGTATGTATATAAATATTGAATGCAGTCTGAATTTTAGTATTCAGTATTTTGACTTATTATGATCTATTTAATATTTTTATCTCAACTCCACAATGATTTTATGCAATTTGTCATATTACTTGTTAAAATTTTCTTTTAGTGATAAGACATTAATTTAAAGGATGCAATATATGTACCTTTTGTTAGAAGGAATTTAATTCCGATTTCTGAGCAAAATAAGAGATGGATATTAGTTTTATTTTTCGAATAACTCTTGAGTTATTGAGCTTGGTAAATATTTTATCTCTTGTGGCACATGAATGCATGACCTTGTTATTGTATATTGATGTCTCTCCTGAACAGAACAATATTAGTCTACCTCATAAGAGAATATGTTCTTTAAAATTGAGTAAGACTTATCTGTGCACTTTTGTCTAAGTCATATTAATCTGGATAGGATTTCAAGTTGGTCAAGTATGGACCTTAAGGTTCTTTGAAAGTAGATACACTATCAACTTGTGGATTCTGTTTGGAAGGAAATTTGACTAAAAGATATTTCCCTTTAAAAGGAAATAAAACTAGTGATAAGCTATAATGAATCCTTTCTGATTTGTATGGTTAAATGAACATACTCGTAAGAGATAGATTTTGAGTATTTTGTGACGTTTCATAAATGATTACTCAAAATATTAATATATTTATTTGATGCACTGTAAGTCTTAATGAATTAAGTAATTCAAGGTTTTTAAGACTTGAAACGGAGAAGCACCAAAGAAATATATTAAGTTACTACAATTTGATTGTAGTGGCGAGCACATCTCTAAAAAGTTCTTTAGTTACATATCAAAATAAGGGATTACATCTCAATTGACTACACCGTAAACTCCATAATAGAGTGGTGTAGTAGAAAGAAGAAATAAGTCTCTTTTGGACATGGATAGATTAATGACGTGTTATTCAGATTGCCTTATTTGTTTTTGGAATATTTCCTATAAACTGCAAATTACATTCTGAATTTAGTTCCTTCTAAGTTAGTACCTGGGACATCTATAGAACTGTGGACTGAATGTAAGCTCGGTCTGTGGCATGTTCAGATATAGGAGCATATGTGCTGAAAGGGAAAGCAGATATGTAAGTTGGAACTAAGAATGGATAGGTGCATGTTTATTGAATATCCAAGAAAACGAATGGAGTTTTATTTCATTGTCCAAAAGAAAATAAGGCAAATTGACGTTCAAGAACATCAAAACCCACAAGTCGGAATTGACGTTCCATTGCATTTGAGTAGTGGGAGAACGTTAATAGACATAATATGCCTTTATCGAGTGGGAGTGATGTTTGAACAGTGAACACTATAGTAAGAAGTCACTAATATTTCAATGCCATAAGGTAATGAAGGTAATATTAGTAGTACCTCGTCGTAGTGGGAGAAAGCTAAAGAAAATCATAGTTTGGTATATATTCTTGGGGTAGTTTCGGTAACATGATTCCTGAAGAGTTTAATACCAAACTAGATAGTTACGACAAAGCACTACTGGACAAATATCGCATCAGATATAACTTGGAAAGATTCTCTAACAAAACCTTATTTGGTGAAGACTTTTAATAGTCCTGTAAGAGAATGCCTGAGAAAGTTGTAGATGCATGGTTATGAGTCTAAGTGGGAGATTGTTGGGGCATATACTATTAACCATGTATTTGGATATAGTATATTCTAATAATTATCATGGTTTAAAGTGTAAGTGGGAGATTGTTGGGATATACACTATTAACCATGTGTTTGTTTTAGATATAGTATTTATCATGAAATAATTGTTTATTCAGTTTTAATAAAGTTTTAAATAGATCATATATTATTCTGTGTCATTTGCTTATACAGTAGATGATTTAGTGTATAGAGTTTAGCTTATACACGAAAGATTAAATCATCGGTTCTTATAAGTATAAAGTTTGAGTTCACAATCTAATAATGGAATTGGACAAACCATTAGGAATGATTGTAGCACAAGATTAAATATAATTTATCTTGATTATGGGAATGGTTTAATTCCAACTTCTTGTGCTAGTACATTTTGTATGTATTGAACGGACCAGGTAGAGATAAGTATTTTATACTGACTTAATAAAATAAATTCTCTGT
>MU750187.1:5409-23792 GCA_026770625.1 Nicotiana glauca | reverse complement strand
TCTTACATGTACGATTCGGGATTTCTCAGCAACAAAGATGTTCCATCATTACCATGTGTATGGACGTGCAAATGCAACTCACTTTGTGTTGGATCTCGACCCTTTTTAATAGCCTACACAAAAGCTATTCAATTAAGAAGATAGAGCAACTAAAGGGTATAGTTGGGCAATTAGGAACTAATGGCAGCAATAATACTCTAGGAACAATCCATATTCTAGTTAGGGAACCCGTAAATATTCTAGTCAGGGAACCCGTAAAGATCGCGCAGTTGTGTCACTGAGGTTAGCACCCGTAACATGATTTCCATGGTAGTATTTCCGAATACCATGATGGCTCTCAACTGCTTCAAGCACTGGAACATTTTCTCTTGTCAACCAATCAAACTAATGAACACCTTTAACCTCCACAAGAGCAGGAGTGACAGGATTCAAAGCAAACCATGAGTGTATGCCAGCATATATTTTCTTATCAGTGATAACCTGGAAAACAATCTTTTCAGACTTCTGAGATGACTGCAGAACAGAATTGACAACAACTGAGGCAGCCAAGATATTATCACTGGACACTACAAAGTGATGCAATGAATTGTCAGATAGTAGAGGGAGTAGCTCTGGTGACGGAAATTGTCTGCGTGCATGAGCATTTGAGAAGTACTCATCAGTCAACCGCAGCGAAAGACAGTGAATGCCTTTAGGAATTGCACTTGCAGCAAAGTATTTATTCATCAGCTCTGCAAATTTTGATAACCTAATATCTCTTTCAGCTTCTCCATCTGCAAAATAATAAATTCAACACAAAGTTTAGCTGAGAAGGACTATATCTTTCTGCGCCTGTGCACACTAAAAACCAAAGTGGGGGTCAGGAAGAACTCAACCTAATCCCTGGCCCGGGTGTAGAATGCCCAACAGAAAGGCATGCGCAAAATAAGGCTACTAGACATGCACACACCAAGTAAATATGTCTTGAAAGAAAGCTAGAGAATATTTACGTGTACATACCATTCCCTTTAGCATCAAAGCAAATTCTTTTGCGCTGTACTTGTTGTTTTTCATTTCAACAACAAGTCGATTAAATGACTCTGGGAGCTTCAAGCCAGAAGGCACTTCCTCAGAGTTCGCTTGATTGAGGATCTTAACAAAATCCTTGACGAGCCCCTGCTTAAAGAGCAACAAAGAAGCAATGACATAGAGTTGGGTTAAGAAACAGAATTCCACGTACAAACTTTGCAACAGATTGGAATGCAACAAAAGCAACAAATAATTTAGAATGAAATTTACTTAATGTAGAATGAAATTTGCTTTCTCTGCACCCCTCCCTGCTACTCGTTTCTCTCCACCGTATTGTTATACGATTCGGGATTTTTCAGCAACAAAGATGTTCCATAGAAAGAGCCAATCCTAACAGCATCTCGCAGAGGCAAACACGTCAATATGACATTATTTACATCGCGAGGAAGGTTGCTACTGATATTAGAAAAATTCTATTGAAGGTGAGATAACAGAAAACTCTTATGTGGCAGCCGCTCTGCCCTGTATTGCAGCAGATTTTTTAGGCAGTAAATCACAGAACTGGACATCGTGGTCTCTATAACAAATGTAGATATATCTCTTATCGTTTTACAGCCTTTTGAATCACACCAATCCGATTTTTAGAGAAACAGTTATGCCCAAAATAGTAACTGCTGTCCAATTCAAAAACGAGATTGAATTTTTGATTTTAAATGACTAAAATTCACCATACAAAAGATATACTAATTCACATATAGATAGAGTAAGAAACTTACCACAAGTTTGTGAGAGTTTCTCTACAAAATCTAAAACCTAGGATTTACAAAATAAGCTCAACAAATCTTGATTCTAACATCGAGAAGCAGCAGTAAAGAAGAAACAAATCTAACATCAAATCAAATGGACGCAGCAAAGAAGAAACAAATCTAACATCGAGAAGCAGCAATCAAATAGTTATATAATAAATCCTCAATCTTAAACACAAATCATAAAAATAACCAATTCAGAATTTAGGGGAAAAATTTATTAAAATACCTCATGCTATGAACAAATTATATGTCGTTATCATATTTCGATCCATCATTATTTTAAGAATAAAGGGATTCAAAGAGGAAGAGATGAACCTGAATTATAGCCCTCCGATTTATAAAATTTCAACAGTTACAACCTTGAATCAAGCGAATCCTTCAAGCAATTACAACGAGAAACAGAAAATTGGAACCGGAACACCGAAACGGACTATCCCCAGACCCATATGTGTCTCAGATTCGAGCACCCACAACTCACTGCTCTTAATTTGTT
Organism: Nicotiana glauca; assembly: GCA_026770625.1. Classification (NCBI taxonomy): domain Eukaryota; kingdom Viridiplantae; phylum Streptophyta; class Magnoliopsida; order Solanales; family Solanaceae; genus Nicotiana; species Nicotiana glauca. The sequence goes on along the minus strand of MU750187.1, from coordinate 21,482 downwards.
TGGAGATGCATTTTAAGCTAAAACAGAAGCAAAAGCAGCAGCGATTAGCTCTGTATTTCTGCTGATTTGACTCATTTTTCTTCCTTTTTCCGCCTCTGTTTTTCGCTGATGTACATGTGTGTGTGTGTGTGTGTTTATCGGCAGATTGGTTTTGTTTTCATATGAGGGGAACGACTGGTTAGTGTTGCTGAAGCTTAGGTCGTTGGTGGAGCTGGTGTTGGTTGTCACTGAAGAAGAAGAAGAAGAGAACGCGTAGGGGTGTGAAGAAGAAGACGTGAAAAGGGGGGTTGCTTTTCTAATCTGCAAAATAACAAATTCAACACAAAGTTTAGCTGAGAAGGACTATGTCTTTCTGCGCCTGTGCACACTAAAAACCAAAGTGGGGGTCAGGAAGAACTCAACCTAATCCCTGGCCCGAGTGTATAATGCCCAACAGAAAGGCATGCGCAAAATAAGGCTACTAGACATGCACACACCAAGTAAATATGTCTTGAAAGAAAGCTAGAGAAGATTTACGTGTACATACCATTTCCTTTAGCATCAAAGCAAATTCTTTTGCGTTGTACTTGTTGATTTTCATTTTAACAACAAGTTGATTAAATGACTCTGGGAGCTTCAAGCCAGCAGGCACTTCCTCAGAGTTCACTTGATTGAGGATCTTAACAAAATTCTTGACGAGCCCCTGCTTAAAGAGCAACAAAGAAGCAATGACATAGAGTTGGGTTAAGAAACAGAATTTCACGTACAAACTTTGCAATAGATTGGAATGCAACAAAAGCAACAAACAATGTAGAATGAAATTTACTTAATGTAGAATGAAATTTACTTTCTCTGCACCCCTCCCTGCTTCTCGTTTCTCTCCACCGTATTGTTATACGATTCGGGATTTCTCAACAACAAAGATGTTACATAGAAAGAGCCAATCCTAACAGCATCTCGCAGAGGCAAACACGTCAATATGATATTATTTACATCGTGATGAAGGTTGCTACTGATATTAGAAAAATTCTATTGAAGATGAGATAACAGAAAACTCTTATGTGGCAGTCGCTCTGCCCTGTATTGCAACAGATTTTTTAGGCACACCAATCTGATTTTTAGAGAAAAAGTTATGCCCAAAATAGTAACTGCTGTCTAATTCAAAAACGGGATTGAATTTTGATTTTAAAGTAAATGTTAGTCAGTATGACCAACTCACAACATTGGATTATGCTATTATTATCTTTATTGTAGTAAATGTTAGTCAGTATGACCAACTCATAATATTGGATTCCAAGAAAGGTGTTTAACATTGGATTCCAAGAAAGGTTACTGGAGACTACATAAAAGCAATGATAAAGTTTATCTACAGCTAATATCAATAAAGTAAATACACAATCTCAAACCGAAGATGAAGGACAAAACCAAAAGACCCATTTCAGCCATTAAAACACCTAAATGTAATTTACATGAAAGAAACACAAAACAATAATCAACATAACAAAAAAAACGCACACAAATACTACTAAGTCGTCACAAACGAAAAAATGAAACATTAACTCAAAAGTTCAACAAAACAGAAGCATGTAATTAATCCAAAACAGTAAAAGAAAGGGAATGAATAGACCTCGATTAAATCTGAAATTTAATTGTTTGCCCGTTTGAAAATGCTAAGCGACAGTACCGCTGACAAGATCTCCACTGGATTCTATTGAAGATAGAGATGGAATTTCTGCTGTGGCTGTAGGTGTGATACACTTTCTCGCTAGTTTTGGTCAGCTGGTCGGCTAGGGATGTTGGTGTTCTTTGTTGAATCTTAGCTCCAGATTATCTCGGTACACCACTTCAATTTCACCAGATTTAAGTCTCGGTATTGTACTCCAAAAGAATGTTAGAAGAAAGACTTAGATTCAAATTAAAGCCATCTACAAACCTTAGATTCACGTTGGCTACTGATTTTTGTACTTGTTCTTGCCCTCAAGGTGTGTCTTCTACTAATTTTGCGCCCAACCGCCTAATTTTGCTCCCAACACATTTCTACTTTGTTAGAAGAAAGACTGATGTTTTGCCAATTTGTACCCTAGGATAAATAATTAAGTAGTATTCAGCGACGGATTTAGCTACGGATAAATTTCCGTCGCTACGAATAATATTATTTTTTATTAAAGAATACATTAACGACGGATATTTCCATAGCAACGAGTTTTAAATTTTTTTATAAATAAATTAAGGCTAGCGACAGATTTTTTGTTGCTAATCCCATCGCTGTAGTTAAATAAATTTTGTCGCTCAGCGTTTGTCGCTAAATCCGTAGGTAAATTGAGGGCGCCAATATTTAGCGCCAACAATTAGCGACAAATTTTTGATTTCATCGCTATTTCGTTGCTATATTATATACTAACAATTTTTTGGCTTTTTTGGCGACGAAACTATTATTCCGTAGCCAATCCGTCGCTAATTAGCGTAAGTTTATCGCTAAAATCCATCGTTAAACGCTATTTATTTGTAGTGATTGTTCCCATGCATCCTGTACAGTAGCATATCATTTTCGAGTCCATGCCGTCAACAACTCCTCGCTTCTCAAATGAATTGGGATGAAGTAAAAATGGATAGTATGAAATAGGGGAAGTTCTATGTGGAGAGAACAAAGAGGGGTTTTGGTGCAGGGACGAAGATTAGATAGAGTAGACAATAAGGTTTTGCACAAAATTGAGGGGGAAAAGTGAGAGAAGTCTTCGAGGTATACCAGGCAAAATCATTCTTTATGACTAATGGTAGGTGATGTAGGTGAGAGGAATTTTGAGATTGAGAATCGTATTTTCAAGGAATGGGGGAAGAAAATGGCATGTATCAAAGTAGAGAGATAAAGAAAATAGTGTAACTGAATAGCGCATTTAGTGGCTTAGGGGTAAGAGGTAACCAAAATTAGATATTTTGCTATAAACATTAAAAGGTATCTATAGAATATAATTTTTTTTAAATGGTATTTATTTAAAATAAATAAGGTGTTAACCTTTGCTATAGGAGGTAAAAATTCCTTTGAGAAATTTTCATAAAGCACTATCTTTTAGTAGTAATTAGCTATCTATAGTTAAAATTTGCTATATTACGGATTGTAGTACATTTTCTGTTTGTTATAAGATGTATTAGATGTATTTAAGCTACTGTATTCATGAATACAGTAGCAAAAATAGGCGTGAAACAGGGAAGTCCAGCTAATCAGTTGTTGTATTCGACTGTATTCACGGCGTGAAACATGGGATTACAACTGTACAGATTATTATATTCGACTACACTCACAACGTGAAATAGGGGATTACACTGTTTTTAAACGAAAAGTGAATCAATTAACATAATAGACTCCTAATATAACTCAACAAACTCAATTATAACACACAAATTTTTTATTTTCAATTATAAAAAAGATTCTCAATCGAAAAATACCCCAAAAACATAGCAATCTTCAGAAAAATTATATAATACATCCGAATACATAAATTATATTAATTAAAAAGTCACTCATCTCTCTCAAGAAAAAGTCACAACTCCGGCTCTAAGTACCATATGCTTGCCCCTTATGTGAGTATCCACTAATGTAGGTTTCATTCAACTCAAGATCATATAGGGCTTTTGTGGAGACATTGTGAAGGCTTTTGGTTCAAGGTAAGCACTTCTTTTGATTCATTTGGCATCCATTGACTTGACTCTTTGAGTCATTTTCACTTCTTTCTAAGGGGTTAGAGAGACAAAATGTCACTCTTTCTTATGCAATTCAAACCTTTTCTCCTTTTTTAACTTTCCACGCCTTTCATTCATTGCTTTTCTTGAATCCTTTTTTATTCTTTTTCACATTGAACGTTCTTTTTGTCTTTTTGCTTTTTTTCTTTTTCATTGCCTTTCCTTTTCTTCATTTTTGTGTCTTTTTACCACTTTGTTGCAATCCTCGTCTCTCCCCCCAAACTTATACTTTTGATATGTGCTAAAGGAAAGATTGGGTTCCAAGATAGGGTATCTTTTAGAACGGGTATATGCTTGTATCATGGTTCTTGAAAGAAAAAGGTTTAGGGCTCAAAAGGGTTAACTAGGGATCTTATCATTGGTAGGCTATGGAATTGTTCAAACTATCATTTGGATCAAGGACAGCCTATAATCATGTCTTAAGTCAAAATTCACCTAGGATTTCACCTCAACAAACATTCAGGGCAAGTTTTAGACCAATGGCTCGGGACTTGGACTTGCGATTCAATTACTCACCACACAAGCTAAGGGATTGCTAAAGACATAGAATCGGGGACCCACAATGACCTTAGATACGATTTGAGCACACAATGGTCCCAAAAAACCACTTGATGATTATCGTCAACGCAAGAGTCTCAAGGTCACAACTTTCACTATCGTAAACACAACAATTTATTTTTGACCATAAGATCAAAGGCAAATGTGCTAGGCCCAAGAGAAACTTTGCTTAAGGAACCCTTAACTAATAACTACTAAAAACCAAAAAGAAAAAGAAAAACATACTCAAACCCTTAAGAAGGTTGTCACGCCATCTACTATTGGGAAGAGCCCTGGTTCACACAACACTCCGCCTTTGGAAAGAACTGTGTCATTAAGAAAACCAAAGGCTTATTGCAAACTACGAATCACAAATAAGAAGCTTTTTACGAAAAATTTTGCAAAAAATAGAATAAATATATACAAGAGGGGACTTGAATATACAATGGATGGAATGAATATATACAATGAGATGTAACTTTATATACAGACCCAAAGTAAAATCAAAATGCGATAAATGTAACAAAATATCAGAATTATATACAGATCAAAGATAAAAAGATAAATAAAGCATAAAAATGTTGAATATATACAATCATCCAAAATGTAGGGTCTACCCCCTCAAATAAAAGCTAGCATTGTTCCGAATGCCAACTAGTCCAAATAAAGCATCAAAAATAAGAGGGAAAGGATATAGAAGACTCTCTAAGGCCTGTCTATCTGCATAGGGTCATGTGTGATCCCTGGGTCTTTTGTGTGCTCGGGGACCTCGAAATGGTCCCATGTGGTCTGCTGCTCTACTGCTGGGGCCTGGGCCTGGACCTGAACAGGCACTGAAACTGGTGCATCCTGTGGCTGACTGGAGAAAGTCTCTGGTAGGTCTGCCAACTAGATGATAGCGTCATTAGCTCTAGGGATCATCCTCCTCCTCTTCGGAGGCCTCTGTGACTGCTCTGGTTGTGGATGAGCTGCTGGTACTGGGTCCTCAAGCAATAAGTCTAAAGGCAGTTGATCTGCCTTCAGTCTGTCAACATCTGCATGTAGCTCCTTTACGGACTCCTCGGAGGCCCGTGTCTTCCTCAACTTCTTATTCTCCTTATCAAGCTCCTTGAGAGCCTTGCTATGTGAATCAACTGCCTTTAAGAGCGCAGCCTGAGTGTCGAGGATTTTCTTCTAGTTCTCAAGTATCTCTTTGAGTGCATCCTCGATAAACTGGGGTACTTATGGGGCTGGGGGAGCTGACTGGGACTCTACAGTGGTAGTCAAGATAGACAACTTGGATAACGCTGTGGACATCCAGTTGTTGATATTGGTAAGAACCTGGATCAGTCGGTGGGCAGTAATGGGATGGGCCCATGAATATGGAATCTCCGGGCCTGCTAGGGTGGATGGATCAACAGGAATGGCTATGGATGTGGATGGGCCGGGAGGGATATCTGTGAAGATGGAGGTAGGCTCAGCAGGATCCACTACCACAAGTGGCTCTTCAGACTGGCCAGTTGAAGCAGTAGTTGTACCTTTGAAACTCTTGCTCATGGGGTTATCATCCCCTTGTATGTTGTACCAGGAGAAAGGGGCATGTGCTTTGACTCTAACGTCGTAGGGCTTCTTGTCCACCTTCAAAACCCGAAAGTACATAGTGCGGGTGCTAGGGAAGGGATAGTTCTGGTCATGCTCCACACCCACGGTGGAGATAATCCTCGACATCACATTCCCCACATTGATGGGGTACCCTGCCATAATGGAAGCCACTAACACAGCCCAGGAAAGAGGAAGGGTATTGTCATGTGTCGTGGGGTCCAACCGGCTATACATAAAAGTCTCCCATCCCCATGCTTCAAAATTCAAAGTCCGTCTCAATATCTTGACTCCAGCAGTCAACCAGTCAGGGGTGGTACTTGGGATTGCCAGGTACTGTGCTAGCCAGGGACGAACCTCCTCGCCCATCTTCAACTTTGCCATGTACAAAGTTTCATCCTCCTCATTGAAGCCAAGGTATTCGTTGAGGTATTTCCCTTCAAACAACACTATCTTATTACGAACCTTGGTCACTTTGGAGCCATTTTTTATGTGGGCTACATTGCAGTAAAACTCCTTGACCATGTGTTCGTTGGTATCTACACACTCCTCCATAAAATGCTCTCAACCCACTCTGGTCCTAAATTGTCTTTGCACATTGGGGATCGTAGGGTAAAAGATCTCTATCAATGAAGCTCCTCTCCGGTATCAATTCTCTCACCGGCCACCACTCCCTAAATTTGTGGTACGCTATCTCACTCACGAACATATCTCGCCAAACCTCCGGCTTTCTTATTCTATCTACACCCCCAACCCTTGGTTCACCTCCTTCAGCTACCTCCTTATCTTTCTCAACTTCCTCCTTCGCACCTATTTCACCCTCTCCAGATAATGAAGCTGTAGGAGAGGTGGAGTATGTTTCACTACCTGCTACTGATCCCTCAGATGAGTCAGAAATGACATTAGTTGGTGCTTGGGCAGTGGGTGATGGTGGAGGAGTGTCTCTTAGTCTAGGTCTCTCCAGCCAGTCTTCCATGTATTCTGATACAGAGTCCGATGAAATGTCCCTTGATGGTTGATACTCACTTCCCGAGGAATGGGAGGCAGCTCTATCAGCAGCTTTTATTAGTTTTTTTATCCTTTTAATGTTTTCCCGAGCTTGAGGAGTGAGTTTTATCATCTTCTTCTTCCCTCCCCGGGAGGATTCTCCTTTGCTTGGTTGTTTACCACATTGTCTCATCATTGTCTGCAATCACAGTTCAAACAGCTTGTTAGTATCAGTGTAATCAGTTAAGAACAAAGTTGCAGAAGCAGAACAAGAAGTGTTGCAGACAGGTTGCAGAAAATTGCCCAGTGCGGACCGTACAAAATGGTAGTGTGACCGCACTGGGCCACCGCAGACGACATAGAATCGATTGTGGTCCGCACAGGTGTGGGTTTCATAAAACTCATCTTCTATATCTCACTAGTGCGGTCGCACAAATTAACCGCGGCCGCACTGGGGTCACTGCGGATCGCAAAAAAACAACCGCGCTCCGCACAGAGATGGGGGTCAGACTACCCACTCTCTGTATCTAGGCAGTGCGGACCGCACAAAATATATCGCAGCCGCAGTGCCCAAAGTTCAAATTTTAGCATTCATCAGTGCGGTCCGCAAAAAATGGTACCGCGGACTGCCCTGGGGCACAGCGGACCGCACAAAATTGACTGCGGTCCGCACAGAGTGCCTAGTTTTGGCACTAAGCTAGGGTTCATAATTTTTCTTTTAAGGTCCAATTTTCCACCTAATTAGTGGCCCTAAATGATTACCCAGTCCATTACACCAACTAAGTCCTCGTGAATCAAAGTTAAAACCAATCTAACCTAGCAATTGAATTAATTACGGGAGGAAGAAGAACAAAAGTTCAGGAAAAAAACAAAAAATTAACAAAATTAAACAAGTACAAGGAATATTATGGTACCAGATAATGAGATGAAGTGAAGCAACAAGTTCCAATCGATTAATTACAAGCAAAGTGCATGATGAACAGTGTTTTCTTAGGTTTGAGAGTGAAGGGTTCGAAAAGGGTAAAAGGAGGTCCTCAGAGACTACTTATAGAAAAATTCTTGGGGCCCATTCTCACCGACCAGTGCAGACTGCACGAAATGCACCGCGGTCCGCACTGGGCTATTTTTTTCAAGCTCAACTCAGTAACCCACCGCGGTCCGCACAAAATGGACTGCAATCGCCGTGGTCCACCGCGAATAGCACCAAATCAATTGCGGTCACGGTGGCAAACTTCAGAGAGCACTTTCATCACCCTTTACTAGTGCGGTCCGCACAAAATGGTAGTTCGGCCGCACTGGAAACATCTCACAACCAGTTAGCCCAAAAATCAATCCTATACTATAAAGAAAACAAAAAGAAAATTACATGGGTTGCCTCCCAAGAAGCGCCTGATTTAACGTTACGGCACGACGCGGGTTACCATCATATCATTTGAAATGAATAAGTGCCACCACATGGCTGTCGTCAATTTTCCCAAGATAATGCTTGACATGGTGCCCATTCACTCTACAGACTTCACCATTTTTGTTTTTCAAATCAAGAGCACCAAAAGGGGTCACCGACACAACTTCAAATGGTCCACTCCATTTTTATTTAAGCTTTCTCGAAAACAAACATAACCGGGAGTTGAACAAGAGAACCAAATTACCAACTTTGAACTCCTTTCCATGAGCATATTGATCATGAAGGTACTTTATCTTGTCCTTATACAAAGATGAACTGGAGTAGGCATGGAATCGGAATTCATCAAGTTCATTGAGTTGCTCCACTCGAAGATTGGATGCTACATCCCACTCAAGATTAAGTTTCCTCAAAGCCCACATGGCCTTGTGCTCTAATTAAACCGGAAGATGGAAAGCTTTCCCAAAACCAACCGGTATGGAGACATACCAATAGGATTCTTGAAAGTCATCCTATAAGTCCATAGAGCATCATCCAACTTCTTCGACCAATCGGTCCTATTTGAATTGACCGTCTTTGACAATATGCTTTTGATTTCCCTGTTAGAGACTTCCACTTGACCAATTGGTTGAGGGTGATAGGGGTAGAAACCTTGTGATTGACACTATACTTCGAAAGCAAAGTGTCGAAAGCTCTATTGCAAAAATGGGAGGCCCCCCCCCCCCATCACTTATGATTGCCCTAGAAGTACCAAACCTTGTAAAAATGCTCTTTTTGAGAAATTCAACCACACTTCGGGCCTCATTATTGGGTAAAGCCACGGCTTCAACCCACTTTGAAACATAATCTGCTGCCACGATAATGTAAGTGTTCCCACAAGAGCTAACAAACGGGCCCATGAAATCAATGCCCTATACATCAAAAATATCAACCTCAAGGATGGTATTGAGAAACATCTCATCTTTCTTTGAAATTCCCCCCACTCTTTGGCATTCATCACATACCTTCACAAAATCACCCGCATCTTTGAACAAAGTTGGCCAATAAAACCCACAACTAAGAACATTAGAAGACGTCCTCGCCCCACCATGATGGACACCATAGGGAGAGGAATGACAAGCCACCTTCGGATCACACCATCCGTGCAAATCTTGAACAAGTATGGATCATCCCAATAGAAATCCAAACTATCCCGTTTGAGCTTCTTCCTTAGGTTAGAGGAGAGCTCACACGGGATTATTCCGATCATAAAGTAATTAGCAACATCGGCAAACCATGGAATATCATTCATTGACACCGCAAGGAGTTGTTCATCGGGAAATGAATCATTGATCTCTAAGCCATCACAAGGCCTCCCCTCCTCCTCCAAACGGGACAAGTGGTCTGCCACTTGGTTCTCACTACTTTTCCGATCCATAATTTCTAGATCAAATTCTTAGCGTAGTAGCACCCATCTCACCAACCTTGCCTTGGAGTCTTTCTTTGTCATCAAGTACCTTAGGGCAGCATGATCGGTGTGCACTATGACCTTAGCCCCCATAAGATACGGCCGAAACTTTTCCATTGCAAAAACTATGGCAAACAACTCTTTCTAGGTAACCGTGTAGTTCCTTTGAGCCTCATTCATGGTCTTTCTTGCATAGTAAACCGGGTGAAATATTTTGTTCACACGTTGACCCAACACCGCTCCAACTGCAACATCACTAGAATCACACATGAGCTCAAAGGGCAAGCTCCAATTAGGTGCGGTAATGATAGGAGTGGTGGTCAACTTATGCTTGAGAAGTTCAAAGGCCTCCATGAATTTCTCATCAAATACGAACTTAGTATCTTTCTCTAGAAACTTGCAAAGAGGATTCACTACCTTCGAAAAGTCCTTCATAAACCGTCGGTAGAACCCTGCGTGCCCAAGAAAACTCCTCACCCCTTTGACGGAAGTGGGGGGTGGAATCCTTGAAATTACCTCTATCTTGGCTTTGTCAACTTCAATCCCACACTTTGAAATTTTGTGGCCCGAAACTATGCCCTCTTCAACCATGAAGTGGCATTTTTCCCAATTAAGAACGAGATTTGTGTCTTCACATCGGGCCAAGACTCTATCCAAATTTCCCAAACACTCTTCAAATGAATCACCAACCACACTAAAATCATCGATAAAGCCCTCCAAAATATCTTCCACCATATCAGTGGAAATAGCCATCATATATCGTTGGAATGTCGCTGGAGCATTGCACAACCCAAATGGCATCTGAAAAAAAGCAAATGTGCATATGGGCAAGTGAACATGGTCTTCTCTTGGTCCTCCGGAGCAATTAAGATTTGATTATATCCCGAATATCCATCCAAAACCCAATAAAAGGCACGCCCTACAAGGCGATCAAGCATTTGGTCAAGGAATGGCAAAGGGAAATGATCATTGCGGGTCATCTTGTTTACCTTTCGGTAGTCCACACATACCCTCCATCCGGTAACGGTCCGAGTGGGAATAAGTTCATTATTCTCATTTCACCACAGTCATCCCACCCTTCTTCGATACACATTGCACCGGAGAAGTCCACGAGTTATCGAAAATAGGGTACACAACCCCGGGATCCAACCATTTTATCACTTCTTTCTTCACCACCTCTTGCATTGCCTCGTTCAATCTTCTTTGATGCTCCAAGGAGGGTTTTGCATCATCCTCCAAAATGGTTTTGTGCATGCAGAATGCGGGGCTTATTCCCTGAATGTCGGCAAATGTCCATCCAATTGCTTTCTTCCTCTTTTTGAGAACCATCAAGTGGCGTCTACCTGCAAGTTAGTAAGGGACGAGGAAAGAATAACGGGTAAATTAGAACAAGGGCCCAAGAACTCATACCTGAGGTGTGGAGGCAATGACTTCAGCTCCAACACCGGTGGTTCCTCTATTGATGGCTTAGTTGGAGGCGTCTTTCTATTTTCGAGGTCAAAGGAAAGCTTTCTAGGCTCATAAGAATGGGACCCCATTCCATGCAAGGCATTTATGCACTCCACTCGACCTTCATCATCATCTACCTCTAGATTTAACAGCACGGCCTCCAACGGGTCCTCTATATTAATCATAGCACTTGTATCACCAATGATCACAGTTGTGACGAAATCCACAAATGAGCACACTTTGGTACAATTGGGCTGCTTCATCGATTTGCACACATGGAATACCACCTTTTCATCACCCACTCGAAAAGTGAGTTCCCTTGCTTCCACGTCCACTAGAGCCTTCCCCATAGCAAGGAAAGGTCTCCCTAATATAATTAGGACCTCATAGTCCACCTCGCAATCCAATATCATAAAGTCCGCTGGCAAGATAAATTTGTCCACCCGGACAAGCACATTATCCACAATACCTAATCATCGCTTTATTGATCTATCCGCCATTTGTAATCTCATGGAAGTTGGTCTAGGAGGCCCAATGCCCAATGTCTTGAAAACTGAGTAGGGAATCAAGTTGATACTCGCCCCTAGATCACATAAAGCCTTGGCAAAATTCGCACTACCAATAGTGCAAGGGATAGTGAAAGCACCGGGATCCTCCAACTTGGGAGCCATGGAATGCACTATAGCACTGACTTGGTGGGTCATCTTGATAGTCTCACAATCCATAGAACGCTTCTTTGTGACCAAGTCTTTCATGAACTTTGCATAACCCGGCATTTGTTCAAGAGCCTCCACCAAAGGCACATTGATGGACAAGCTCTTCATCATATCAATGAACTTTTTGAATTGATTATCATTTCTTTGCTTTGCGAGCCTTTGAGGATAAGGTGGAGGTGGCCTTGGCAAAGGACCCTTGGCTTTTGGCATAATCGGCTCCGGCATGTCAGTCACATGTTTCCTAGACGGGTTCACGGCCTCTTGTGTTTCCACCTTGGTCTTATTAATGTCAATCCTCACTTCGTTGTTCACATTTTTATCAACCACATCTTCAACTACCAAGGGAGCTTCGTCTTCTTACAAATCAACATCATCATCAACCACTTGCTTTTGTTTCGAGGCATTCACATCACCGCCTCTCCCACTTCTTGTTGTAACCACCATGACATGATTGTTCCCACCTTTTGGTTTCACTACTGTATCACTTGGTATAGCACCTTTCAGGCGAGTATTCAACGGTTGAGAGATTTGGCCTAGTTGCACCTCCAAGTTTCTAATAGAGGTATTATGGGAAGCCAATTGTGCATCCTAATCTGCGTTCTTCTTCATCATTTGTACGAACATCATTTCAATTCTACCCATATCATTACCCAAAGAACTAGGACCTTGAGAAGGGAAAGGGGGTGGATTGTTTGGTTGTTGGTACATTGGGGGCCTTTGAAATCCTTGCCCCCGATTTCCTTGGTTCCCATTGTTCCATCCACCTCGATTGTTATTGTTGCCCCAATTGTTATTATTATCATTCCAATTCCCTTGGTTGACTTGATTGTTGTTCTGATTTCCCCAGTTATTGTTATGCTTGTTGTTCCCCCAATTACCACTATTTTGTTATCGATTGCCCCAATTGCCCTGGGGTCGCCACTATTTTTGGTTGGAAGAGTTGCCCCGTTGGCCTTGATAGTAATTCACATATTGTACCTCTTCGTTTTACTCAACATATCCATCATTTTGAAACCCATCACAATCATCATCAAATTGCTTAGAATTCCCTTGGTTTTGTTGCCTTCTTTGCCTTCTCTTGTTGACAAGCATATTAACATCCTCCATGGCATTCACTTGGCGAGGATTTTGTACTTGTTGAAATTGTGCCTTAGCCAATTGGTTCATAGTAGTTGTTAACTCCGCTATAGCTTGCCCATGGTCATGTAATTCCTTATGCAAATGAATAACCATAGGGTCACCTTGAGGAACATTGTCTCTAATTTTCCATGCAGAAGAAGTGTCAGCTATCTCATCAAGTACGGCACAAGCTTCATCATATGTCAACTTCATAAAATTACCCCTGGTCAATTGGTTCACTATGCATTGATTTGCAGTATTGATGCCCCGGTAGAAAGTTTGTTGCAACATATTCTCCGTCATATCATTATTGGGGCATTCCTTCACCATTGTTCTATACTTCTCCCAACTCTCATGCAAAGGTTCCGTGGACTCTTGCTTGAAGGCCAATATCTCATCTCGAAGTGCCACCATATGCCCGGGTGAGAAAAATTTAGCAATAAACTTATCCGCCAACTCATCCCAAGTGGTGATGGAATGGTTGGGGAGTCTCTCTAGTCAATCCAATGCTTTCCCCCAAAGTGAGAATGGGAAAAGTCTCAACCTAAGAGCATCCTAGGACATATTCGTCTGCTTGCTCCCCCAATATGTATCCACGAACCCCTTGAGAAGTTTGTAGGCATTTTGATCTACAGCGCCCGTGAAATACCCACATTGCTCAAGTAAGGTCAACATCACATTAGCTATCTGAAAATTGCCCGCCTGGATTCTCGGTAGGATAATAGCACTTGCATAGCCTTGGTTCGGTAGCACCCGAAGAACCACTCTTGGAGTTGGGGGGGAGGGTCTGGGAGATTTTCATTAGCATTGGCCTGGCGGCCTTGTCGTGGTCCAGGAGGTATAAGAGGCACCTCATCCTCTCCAATATCAACAACCTCCTCCCCCGCAAGCATATTTCCAAGACGGTCATTAGCATTTAAAGCCATTTGGTACCTGAAGTATGCACATACACAAATTAGTAACAAAGAAGTAAAGAAGAACAATACACAAAACTAACTAAATAGATAGCCAAAACCGCTAGCTCCCTGGCAACGGCGCCAAAAAGTGATCGCTTCCAACTCCGCACTACTATTAAGTAGCAAGAGAGGGTCGCAATAGCTTTTACTCAATTTTGGGTCGGGATCGATATCCACAGAGAGCTAGAATTAGAATCGAGTATCTATCTAGTTTAGGATTGCTTATGTGCTCTTAATTGGTCTTCTTTTTATTTTTGGGTTTTCTTTATGATTCTATTTTTATAAAACTACTAATTGAAAATGCAACTAGATAAAGATAAGAGATAAATATTGCAAGTTGTATGTAATGGTTTAAAAGGCACTAGGGTAGTGACATTCGCCTAGGTGGGCAAATGTCGGGTACTTGAAACTAAGGAATAATTGACATGATTAGGGAATATGATATAACCGTTGCACTAATTTACCCACTCTACACCTCTCGGTGGTTCAAGTGATTTTGCCCAATTGACTTTCTCAAGACCAATTGGGTATACTAATTTTCATAAGCAACAACGGTTCAAGTCGGGTATTAATCTCTCGAGGTTTAACCCTTTAATTGGGGCTATCAATTTCTTGAGTACGCCTCAATTCCTTGTTGGGTCAATTTTGAAGACTTAGATTCTATTTCTCAAGAAGAACCCTAGTAAACTAAACTCAAACTATTGTTTGTAACCACTAATTTAGAAATTAACCATGAAATTGACCCAAATAACAAACACCCATAATCAATTTAGCCCTAGAATACAAGACCCATCAATTACCTTGTGACGACCCGGCCCGTCGTCACGAGATTTACCACCCCGTTTTCCCCTTATTGTGTTGTTTCATGTTCTATATCAGTATTAGAGTCTATCGGGTGAATTTGGACTGATTCTGGTTGGAAATAAGGCACATAGCCTCTTAGAAAGGACTTTGTTTCAGAAAAGTCAATCGGAAGTTGACTATGTGGTTAAAGGGCTCGAATGTGAATTCTGAGGGTTCGGTTATCTTCGGGAGGTGATTTATGACTTAGGGGAGCGATCGGAATTGAATTTGGAGGTCCGGTGTGGAAATAGGCTTGAATTGGCGATGTTGGAATTTTGGCGGAATCCGGTTGATAGGTGAGATTTTGATCCAGGAGTCAGAATGGAATTTCGATAGTTGCAATAGCTTTGTTAGGTAATTTTGGATATGTCTGCAAATTTTTAGGTCATTCGGACGTCGTTTGGTCGGGNACAAGTTCGTATCATGTTTTAGAGTGGGTTTGTATTTTTGGTTGAGGTCCCGGGGGCCTCGGGATGGTTTCGGATGGTTAAACGGAAGGAATTGGTAAAAATTGCACGTCTGTTCTTAAAGCTTCTGGTATTTCCACATCTGCGGAAATAGGACCGCAGGAGCGGTTCCGTAGATACGGCTCTTTGATCGCAAAAGTGGCCCTAGGTGGCCTGGGGTGTTTTCGCAGAACCGGACTTTGTTCCGCTGAAGCGGTCTCTGCAGAAACGGATTTGTGACCGCAGAAGTGGTCCTGGGGGAATTGAGTGAGACCGCAGAAGCGGTAGATTTACCGCAAAAACGGTTACCGCAGAAGCGGTATAGGACCGCAGAAGCGGTCAAGCGGGATTTTAAGTTAAACCGCAGAAGCGGTTATTTGGACGCGGAAGCGGTATCGCAGAAGCGGTTATGGGAGCCGCAGAAGCAAAAATCACAGAAGGGTTAAATGAGATCAGTTTATTCGATTTTCAGAAGTGTAAAATCAATTTGGGGTGCGAGCTAAGGCAATTTTGGGCGATTTTGAAGAGGAATTCGAGGAGCATCATTAGGTAAGACCTCTTGGACTTAGATTATGTCATTATGGTGTTAAAACATGGAATTAATCACTGAAATTGGAGGAATTAAAGGGTAAAAAATGGTGGTTAGGGCTCAAGGCCTAAGAGAGTTTCAATTGATGATTTGAGGGGTCAAATGGACTCCGATTCTTGTGTATTTGATATGTACGGACTCGTGGTGAGACGAGCGTTCCGAAAATGTAAATTTCATAATTTTTCGAGAAGTGGGCTCGGGGCTCGGGTTTTGGCAACTTCGTGTTTTTGGATGTTTTTCGAGTTATTTCGATTGGGTTATGTTCCATTAGCCTATTTTGATGTATT
>MU750183.1:7264-36093 GCA_026770625.1 Nicotiana glauca | reverse complement strand
AATTTAAGAGTAATTTTCTTATATTTTGGTATTTTCTTATTAATACACAAATGTATTTCGTTTTAATTTTCTTTACTTTATTTTAACAAATAAAAACAAACACTGGTATTTCTACACAATGATCAACAAGTTTCACACAAAAATCATTTTTATATATTTTATTTTGGAATTAATTGCTTGGGGCAAAAATCATGTGCTCACAATTGGGACCCTGACATCAAGTTGAATGAGAGTAGGGATTTAGATACCCAAATCAAGGTTTAGCCTTTAGACCCGGTGATAATCTTCATGGGGGGATTCGCTAGCAAGCTCAAGAATGAAGACTACCTTTAGGCTTTCGAGAGCAGTCCCCAAGTGAGGGTTAACTCGGGCCATCTGAAAATGTGTCTTGAACTTAGTGTATATAGCCTTATGGCATTGTAGGTAAATCCCGGATGAGGGACTGCCCGGGATTAGATGGTATCCCAAGGCCAAGCCTAAATGAACATAGTTTTAAGTGCTTATTTTCTCCTTGAGAGGAGCCTACGAAACTGGGTACCATCTCGAGTCTTGTAATGACGTCGATGGCCCCATGGAGAGATCCTTAAGATCAGGTACCATCTCGGGTCTGGTGATGATGTTAGATTCTTCCTAAAGCCTAACTTCATTTTGATGGAGATCCTCGAGATCGGTACCATCTCGGGACTTGTAGTGATATTAATGGCTTCTTGGAGCCTTTCTTATTTTTAGTAGAGGTCCTTAATAACGGGTACCATCTCGGGACTGGTGATGATGCCAAAGGCTTCTTGGAGCCAAACTTCTTTTTGATGTAGGTCCTCAACGTCGGTTACCATCTCGGGACTGGTAGTGGTATTAATGCCTCTTGGAGCCTTTCTTCTTTTTGATGGTGGTCATCGAGGTCGGGTACCACCTCGAACTAGTAGTTATATTAATGGCTTCTTGGAGGCTTTCTCTTTTTTATGGAGGTCCTCGAGGTCGGGTACCACCTAAGAAAGGGTTTGGTGCGGGGGTATCCGACCCCGAAATGTCATACGGTGCTTGTTAAATAGGCAACATGGCTATAAAGTGATCGAGGCGACTCCGCCAGCAGATCTTCCCAAAGTGGTTTCGGCCAACAATTTAATAGGCCTCTGGGCCAGGCGGATCGTTGTAGTTTTTTTCCCTATATAGGGCTGCTTCCGCCCTTTTTGGCGATTCTACCGTTATAAGAAGTTACCCATTTTTCCTGCATTAGACTTTTCATTATTTCAATATTGACGCTCTAGCCTAAATTCCCGCTCCAGTTCTCTAATTTTGCTGTAGTCATAACTGCTACATCAGGACCTGTTTGGCAGAGAGGAGAGGGTTTCACCTACGATTCTCGCCTTATTGGCTCAAGGCATTTTGCTTCAAGGGGGGATTTTTCATTAGAAATGTTCCACAATGCTCAGGATCAACGAGCACATACCTTGAAATTTACTTCATTGATAGGAGAGGGACACCTTGGGTTGGTGAGTAAAGACTGTGGATGGGGGAAAAGGTAGTATAGCAGGTACCTTCCCTGGATGAGAGTGTTAAGGAACGTGCCGAGGGGTTTCTAAATGTGTTCACGTATTTCTTCACGCCAAAACCCCTTGATAGGATTGTGCTTGACTTCTGTCAAAAGTATTAGGTTACATTATCCCAGATTAACTCGTCATTTTGGTGGATAGTGTTGATGGTAAGGTTCTTTGCAGAGAAGGAAGGGCTTGAATTTATGCTTAGCCATCTTATCAGACTATACCTGCCCTCTTATCATCTAGGTCTGCTAAACTTACAATGATAGACATCCATTCCTTTCATTGTCGATGATGAAGAAGACGGGGTTCGAAAGTGGATGAGTCGATTCATTTGAGTACGAACTGCAGATATTATCCTCGTGGAGTTTATTCCATTCCCTGAAATGGAATTATAAATGTAAGTGGTACACTCGTGCCTTCACAGTTATTCAATTATGGTGAAGGGGTGTTTCGTAATTGTGCCATCTTTTCTGTTTCTACAGCGATTTTGTGGATTTCGGGCGAGGTTCCTGATATGCAGGATTGGGTTTTGAAGTTAGTGACCCACTCAACTTAGAATGAGCGTAAGTGGAAATCTTTATCTAAGGATAGTTGGGAGGCAAGATACCACGGTATGTGTTGTGTGATATGTTCCCTTGTTTTAGTTAAAAAAGCAATTTCTCTTAGTGCATGCTAACCGTATTTTTATAAGCATCGAGAAACCTTTAGAGGCGAGGTCATGTCCCCTTGGGGGAAGAGGGATCACTAGCTTCTGGGCTAAAGAATGATAACAATAAGCAAGAGCTACCTTTGCATGAAAATGGCGCTCGGGGCAAAGCGAACCTAGGTCGGGGGCTTGGAGTGGAAGTATCAATTGAGCCTGCCATGTTCGTGATTTCTTATTTTAAAGAGGCGGTTTATCCTCCATTGTCGCCTTGTTTTTCCTTTGAAGGTACTTCAAGTGATACTAGAAAACTGGGATCATATGCACCAAGCGATCGTGCTTCGGTCGGGGTCGCCTTTTTTGGAGCTGAGGGAACTAGGTTAGCAGATGGGGACTCGACCTTTGAGGAAGCACAAAGGCCTCACTCTGTGGTGAGTTTTTGGCACAAGCCTTTCGAGTTTTGCGCCTTCCCTTCCTTACTGAGTTTTCTTTTGCAGGCCTTCGACAAGCTTAAGTTCGAGCTGCTTCGCCATAAGGCTAGCCTACAGAAACCTCTGGATTAGGAGAAATCCCTGAGGATCCTTCACGATTAAAGGGAAGTCAAATTGGTAAACTTAAGGTATGAGGCGAGCCGGAGCTCGAGTAGCTCCCGAAGCAAATGTTTTGTTTATTTCAGTTATAGAAAAAGGTGGAGGGCTTCGATCACCTTCGAGGAGAGGTTGGCCGAGCTAAGCGCAAGTAGGATGAGTTAAAGGCTCAGGCAAATGCTTAGGCTTCAACGGAGGAGAGTGCTCTAGCAAAGGCTTCCACCCTTGAGGTTAAACTTTGCTTAGCTCGTGACAATAACTTGATTCGAAAAGATACAATTGTGAAGCTCGATATCGATCTCTTGAAAATAAGTGCCGAGATTGTGGATGCCCAAGCTTAAGCTGTAATGAGTCGAACTAAGGATGACCAAAAAGTGGAGGTCTATTTGAAGGACGCTGCCAATGCTCAAGATAAACTGAAAAAGAACCTTGACCGCAAAGATAAGAGCAAAGAATAGGCTTGGTGTAAGTCTCAGAGGAAAACCCTCGAGGAGATCCATGAAAGGGGTTTTCACCTCTCGAAAGAGTTGGCGCAGGCAAGGCCGAACGAGCGTGGTGCTCGATTGCTTTTGTCCGATGCCGAGAAAAGAAAAGGTGAGGCCGACGGGCCATAGCCCCAGGGGGAATGTAGATTATTATTTTTGACTCTGGATATAGATTTCTTAAAGCATGTTTGTAAATATAGATTATATTTCTCCGCATGTATGTATAAAGAATAAACATTGCGGCTTTGTTTCTCCTGCATTTATTTTTCCTTGATTTTAGCCGGATAAACTGATCTTTGAGCTGAGAGAATCCTTAGACCAACGGTATGGCCTTGAGGCTTATTGGGCTAGCCGTAGGCTCCTACGTGCTTTTTCTCTTAGGCATATTTAGGCCAACTGTTTTGGGCTCAGTCCCCGAGTCGGGCATCAACTCGAGCTTGTTTGACCCTCAAGTTGTTCAATTTTAGGTTGGCAACAGTGGCTGTCACGCTTTTGGTCGATGCAGCCTTTTAGTGTATGTAGGCTGGCAATAATGGCTCTTACGCTTTTTCCATTAGGCATATTTAGTTTACTATTTTGAGTTCAATCTTCGAATCGAGTTACGGCTCGAGCTCATTTGACCCTCAAGTTTTTTAATTGCAAGATGGCCCTTAGGCTTTTATGCGTTGGGTCGGTATGACCTTTTGTATGTGTGGGCTAGCAACAGTGGCTTTTACGCATTGGGTCGATGTGACCTTTTATATAGGTTTATTTTTCCCCAATAAGGATTTTTTGACATAGTGTTTGCTTTAATCTTCGACGGTTTAGAAAACCTCAATTGTGAGTCGTTATATGGCCATGATCGAGCACCTCAGATGTTTTGACTCAGAGGCTGAGTATCTCAAAGCCAGTGTTTAGGAGGTGACATAGTCGAAACTCTTTTGCCTATGTCGAGGGTAGCCTATTCAATCGATTCTTTCTGAAGTATATTTGGAGTAATTGAGGACATGTAATTTATAGCAACAATCGGGCATCCCCGAGTCACGTTAGTTTGGATGGTACAGCCTTGTGACTGGAGTCATTTGTGTTTGGCCACAGCCTTTAAGTCCCTAGTGAAGTAGTTTCAGCATCTATATCGAGGGTATGCCGTTTTAGGGGTCTTACAAGTTCAATATATAGCCAAAACTTTGAGACCGGGTTTATGACTTTAGTAAGGTCTTACAAGTTCGTCATGCCTTTGAGGTCATACAGTTTCGGATACTTGGTACAAGTATTGTTCATGCCTTGCTTGATGTCTTATAGATCTTATTGTTTCCTTATGTAGGTCTTACGAGACCGAGGCTGCCCGCATGTGGCCTTAAGGCTTCAGGTTTTGATAAGCTGATAGAGATGGCGATTGACAACAGTCCCTGAGTCATCGAGGGTTTCCTGGCTCGGGACCCATTACTTGTGAACTTTGAAGTTCCTGACCAGGGGGTCATGTGGTTTTGAGTTTTTAACGCCAGTCCTCGAGTGTTCGGGACGTTTCTGGCTTGGAGCCACTTTGTGATATTGGTGTTGCCTCATTGAGGGCTTATGAGTTAGGAGCTCTAACCAGGAGGTCACGCTATTTAAGTTGTTGACGCAAGTCCTCGAGTGTTCGGGGCACCTGTCGGCTTTGAGGCCATTTTTTGCAAAATGTTGAGCTTCCTTTAAATGGAAAATGCTTTTGGGAAATATTATTTGATTACTTGGTACAAGTATACATCTTTTTGTTGTTGCGGGCTCGGTTGTACTATGCGGACATGGTTCATTCGACAATTAAGCCCGGTACAATACTTTCCTATTGAGCCCCCGTTTAGCGTACCTTGGCTTACCCGAGTAGGTGACCTTCCCAGGGGGATGGCCCCCAGTATTTGAGGCTAGATGCAAAAGAAGCCTTGAATACTTGTTGGATCTTCCTTAGGTAGCATGTAGGTGTTGCCTCGTTAAAAACCTTACCGGTAAAACCCTTCTCGGGATAAAAACTCGGTCTAAGGAAAAGAGTGCAACGAATGCTTTAAAACCTTAAGGTCTTCGAGCTAAGGAGTGCTTTGGTTGTTTCGATCTGATTCCTGCACTTACATCAGCATAGAATATAATTGAAAGAGAGAGAATACGTTCATACCTTTGTGTAGGGTATGTCGGCAATGTTTCCGGCCACGATATGTTTCAGTCCCCTGTGATGAGAATGTGGTACGGTTCCCCGCTTTGCTTAGTTGGGGATAGCCGGGAGTGTAGTTTGTTATTGCTATTTTACTATTTGCTTATCCTTTGGCTCCTTCCAAGGTGGAGGTACCGGTGCTGGGGCCACATCGTGTATCACAAACATTTCATTCGTTGCATGTTGTTCCCCGTAGACGGTCTTAATCCCATCATTCGTGGGGAATTTCATCATTTTATAGAGGGTGGATGGTACTTATCTCTTGCAGCATATCCACGGCCTTCCGAGCAAGGCGTTGCACCTCATGTCTCCCTCGATGATATGGAATTTGGAATTTTGGATTGTGTCGGCCAAATTGACTGGAAGGGTGATTTCCTCTTTTGTTGTTTCGCTCACCATATAGAATCCATTGAGGACTCAAGAGGTGGGTATGATTTGGTCAAGTAGTTCGAGCTGCTCTACCACACTCAACCTGATAATATTGGCCGAGCTACCTGGATCTACAAGTACACATTTAATCTGAAATATATTTACAAGAAATGATATTACCGGTGTGTCGTTGTGGGGCTGAGACAAGGTCTCGATGTCATCGTCGCTGAATGTGAGGGCATCCTTGGGTATGTAATCATGAGTTCGCTTTTCTCTGGTGATGGATATTTTGTTCTTCTCATCATGGGATCTTGTGGGGCATCGATGCCTCCCAAGATCATGTGGATGATGTGTTGTGGCTCATTTGCTTCGTTCTTCTTAGGCGCTTCACTTTCTCGGAACTAGTTTTTGGCCCGATCGCTGAGGAATTCTCATAAGTGACCTTTACTGAGTAGTTTGGCCACTTCTTCTCTAAGCTGGTGGAAATCCTCGGTCCAGTGGCCGTGCGTCTTGTGAAACTCACAAACTAAGTTATGATTTCTTTGCAAAGGATCTGATTGCATAAGCTTGGGCTACCTGGCATCTCTGATTTTACTGATGGTGAACAAGATGTATGATACATGTACGTTAAAGTAGTATTCCGACAAGTGAGGTGCCTTTGTTAACCCCGTGTTTCTATCGAATCTAGCTCAGTTGATGAGTCCCTGAGGATTTTGGCGTCGGTCAATCCTTCGATCATTGTGAGGTATGTTACGCCTCGGGGCATTTCTCCTATCGTCGGTGTATGGCTGGCGCCTTTCCATGTTTGGTTTCTAATCCTTTGCTAAAAGCCTATTTAGGTATACTGAGCCCGAAGGGGCTCTTATTTGGTCGTCCTCGGCCCTGATTTTTTATTGATATCGATTATGAACGTCTAACCTGGTCACGATAGGATATTCGACTAGGTTCTGTTTCAGTTGCGTCAAAGCGATCAATCTTCACTCAATCAGACCTTGAGTGAAGGCATATATTGCGCAGTCACCTGAGACTGGTGGTAGGTCCATCCGTTCTATCTGAAAGCGAGATACGAACTCTCGCAGCATCTCGTTCTCCCTCTGCTTGATCTTGAAGACGTCAAATTTCCTTGTTGCTACTTTGATGGAACTAGCATGTGCCTTTATGAACGAATCTACTAGCATGGAAAATGAGTCTATGGAGTTAGGAGCTAGGTTGTGATACCACATCATGTCCCCCTTCAAGAGTGTTTCTCTGAACTTCTTTAGTAAGATAGACTCGATCTCCTCATCCTTTATGTTGTTTCACTTCACTGTGAGAGTGTAAGAAACAATGTGCTCATTGGGGTCTGAGGTCCCGTTGTATTTTGGAAGGTCTGGCATTTCGAACTTCTTTTGGATGGGTGTTGGAGCTTCTTCCTCTAGGAACGGCCATTGTATCAACTTCTTCGAATCCACACCTTTCAGGATTGGGGGTGTGCCCGTAATTTGGTCGACCCTGGAGTTTTAGGTCTCGACCATTTCGTCATTGTCTTCTTCCTCCTTCTCGCCCGATTCGATCCTCTTTGTGAGGCCCTTGAGCATCTTTATGATGGCAGGGTCAACTACCAACCCGTTGTTGCTTTACCTCTCCAGTACCTGCTCGACCCGGGGAGTCGTCCCCTACTCTAGCGCGCTGGGCGTTTTCTGGTAACATTTTAGCTGAGCAATCGCTAGTTGTTGTGCCTGCAACATTTCAAAAATAATGTGAAGGATAACCTCTCGTCCTTCCCTAGCCATGGTTTCCGGGGCTTTTTGTTGGTCTCCTTGGTGCACACTTCTATTAGTGAGGGAGTTTACCTCGATGTGTTGAGCATTGCGTGAGACGACGTCCACGGAGATCAGTTCTAGCACGTTCTCAAGGTTTCACGGTGGTATGCCAGCACCTGGAACATCTACACCATTTTTCCCGTGGTTTTTTAGATTGAGTTAGACATTTTGAACTGAAATCAAAGATCTTGGGCAAGAAAAAGCGTGAAAGATAACTTGCTATGTAGCTAATCCAGCAAGAAAATAAGCACTATTATTTTTAGCGCCAAGGTGGGCGCCAAACTAATTACCATGAAAAAGGTAAAAACAACTAAATTTGATTTAGTGGTTCTAAAAATACGTAATGTACTTTTATGCTAGTTGTTAGGCAGTTTATGCTATGTGATAGACTTAGAAACAAAATAAGATCTTAAGAACGAGGTGTTAATCAAACCAAATCGCTATCAATCAGGGTCTTGAGCTTGTCTATTTGAGGGCCTCGGGGTCGAGTCTGAAGCTCGGTTGGGAGCTATCGAAGGTCGTCGATGGGGAATAACATTTATAAACAAATCAAGGATGGCTCTTTATAGCCAATAATAAGCAATAAATGATGAACAATAAATAGAACACAATAGATATGAGCAGTAAATAAGATAACAAAACCAAGAAAATGTATTAGAGAGTAGAGAGAATGTTCTAGTATATTTGGTGTGGAGCAACAGATATTTACAAAATGACAAGGAACCCCTTTATATAAGAGAGAAAAACCCAACATAGTACAAATGCATTTATTACAAAGATATGGAGATGGGATACCTATCTAATGCCACGATACGGGCTCAGACTAGCTTGACAGATTTTGTTGGCTCTAGATTTACGCCCAGGGAACTCCCCATTTTCTTCCCATAACTGTTGGTCTCATACTATCCCGAGGTCAAGTGTCGATGGACCTGAGGGATGAAACTCAACTGTGATTTTGAGCATTCGAGGCGTCACAATGATAGAAAATTGGACCCTCTGATTTTACCGTATACATGTTACATGTTTGAAATTAGGATGATTATTGAGCAATTTGATGTTTAAGTTCGTATTGTTATTACATATAGTGTGACATTGAAGCAAGACTCATAGAATTATTGTTTATGTATTTTGATTTTCATAAATTATATAGTGTTTATGTTTGTTGGTCTTCAGTTGATGTAATGTTTGTTTTTCCAAAGACTGAGGGTTAGTAAGATCTCAGCCATGTCAAAGGCCTTCCTATTGAAATCATTGGGCCTGATTTTGGCCCAAATGAGGGGGCCTGGTCGAAATCATCCCTTGTGTGGTTTATGGGTTCCTACTACTTATGGGGTTCAATTTTGAGCCGAATCCATACCACACGTTATTATTCTTCAGATTTGGTACCTCATTTGATGTTTTTTTTATGTCCAAATTCATCCACAGTCAAAAGAAAGTCATTATTTAATCGCTAAGTCACATCCAATTTGTATCCTAGATTTTTATTCATGGTTAAAGTAATGACATGACTGATCTTAATGTGATGAATGAGTAGTTTAAGTAAATATTGTACTACCGGTGGCTTGTTAATAAAGTAAAACCAAATATGGTCATTCAGCATTTGATTTTTTTTTAAATGTTAATATTTTATGTTACACTATTTTAAAACAAATTAAGCTTCAATAGGGCCTTAATGTCGAAGATTTTCTTGTTAGAAGTGGTTGGGCCTGATAGTGGCCCAGGTGATGCAGCGCTGGTCGAATTCAAACTTGGCATGCCTTTGATTTCCGCATCTTTCCGCTTGTGGGGAGGGGGGCTCAATTTTGATTCCAATTAAACCTCAACATTTCTAGTCATTAATTCCGACCAAGTAACCTATTGGGTTGGCTGCTGGCCCAAGTTTCTCTAAATAGAAATCAAGTTGGCCCATCAAAAGATGAATTTGAACAAGGGAAATTTAGAATGCTTAGCTAAGTCTACTACGCGGTTTTAATTAGTGAATTGCTAATAGTTTAGTATATTCCTTTAGATTTTGAGACAAGTTGAGGTGTGACATTCGCAAGAAAATTCATAACCCATGGCCCTCACATTAATACTGAAACTAGTGTGAAAAATACTTGGAGCATTCATAACTAGTGTAGAACGTAGTTATGATACAAAATTTCCTAATCTGGGGGTACATTTATGAGACCCAGCCACAACATCTAATAATGTTAATAAATTAAACATATTGTAGATCTTGGGTACATTTCCCGTAATATGATTCGCAATGTGTATCAAACAACCAAGTGTACGACAATCGTAACTTGCTCCAGAATAAGTTCCATAAATAATTAAAAGCGGTTAAAAAGTTAAAAATACACATTAGTCTTAAAACACATAGTAAATTAGATAATTAGGCCAATATTCTTAGTTAAGCGACCCTGCTCGAACCATAAAACCCTAGAATGCCTAACACCTTCTCCCGGGTTAACAGAATTCTTTATTTAGAATTTCTAGTTTCGCAGATTTTAAAATAATGTTGATTTTCCTGGATTTCGGATTTAAAATAAACTGGTGACTTGGGACACCAAATAAATTATTCCAAGTGGCAACTCTGAAATTAAATAAAATAATCCAATTATTATTTATGTCACTTAAATTGAAAAAACTATCTTGTATACCCCTCAAGTGGTAAAAAGGAGGTGTAACAGTGAACCCTCAAAAATGCTATCACTTATTCAGAAATGCGGTGCCTGACAGCCTTGGGAAATGTCGTAAATGCGACACCAACTTCGCAAATGCGAAGTCAGCACCTTTTGAAAATGCAACCAAATGGTCTAAAATGCGACATTACCTAGCCCAAGTTTATTTTCGCAAATGTGATCAAGGTGCCACAAGTGCGATACCTGAGCCCCCTAGTATGATCGCAATTACAATGCTGGTGCTTGCAATTGCGATAACTGGAGCACCAGCACACCAATAACGTGGAAAGAGTTCAAACAAATCCAACACGCATCCAAAACTCACCCGATCCCTTAGTTTCCGCCCAAAACACCCACACAAGTCTAAAAATCTTATACAAACTCGCTTGCGTGATCAAAAATCAAAATAACATTTGAAACAACAAATTAGACATCCAAACACATGAAATTCAAAAGGAAACTCAAGAATCTCTAGAATCACAACCATATGTTCGATTCCTATCAAACCAACTTTGAGATATACCTTTTTGCAGATAAGTTTCAAATAGCAAAATGGATGTGTTCCATGTCCCAAAATAAAAATTCGAACCCGATAGCCGTAAAGTCAACTTTCGAAAACCTAATAAAATGCATAAACTTCAAATTGCAAACTTTCTGCAAAATAAGTTAAATACTCAAAGGAACCTCATAATTCAATTTCGGACATGCAACTAAGTCCAAAATCATGATATGAACCTACCGTAGCCATCAAAATACTGTTCTGGGATTGTTTTCACAAAAGCCAAACCTTGCTCAGAATTTCCAACTTAAGATTCTAAATCAAGAACCAAAGAGTCCAAATCATTCCAAAACTTCTCCAAAATAAAACTAATCTTTCTCGCAAGTCATAAAACCACAAATACACATACGAAAAGATTCAGAAGTGGAAATGGGGCTTAAATACACAAAATGACCGATCAAGTCATTACATGCTCCCACTCTTAAAAAAATGGTCATCCTTGAATGTTCATAGAGAAATACCAGAAGTGCCAAAAAGGTGAGGATAATGACTCCATATGTCGTGCTCGGTCTCCCACGTCGCCTCTTATACCGATTGACTTCTCCAATGAACCTTCATTGAAGCAATGTTCTTCGACCTTAATTTTTGAACATGCCTGTCCAATATACCCACTGACTCCTCAACATAAGTCAAATCCTTATCCAATTGGACTAAGATAAAATCTAATAGATGTGATGGATCACCATAATACTTCTGGAGCATGGAAACATGGAACACCGGGTGAACTCCCAATAAGCAGGGTGGCAATTTATGTCTGTAGGCCACCTAACTAACACTCTCAATATCTGAAAAGGACAAATATATTTCGGGATCAACTTTCCCTTCTTCCCGTACCTCATCGCACCATTCATAGGTGAAACTCTAAGCATAACTCTCTATCCTCGATAAATGATACATCAAGAGACATCCAATTAACATAACTCTTCTGCCTGGATTTTGTTGTATGAAGTAGATCCTAAATCAAATTGACTTTCTCCAAGGCACCCCAAACCAAATCAGTGCCCAACAACCCAGCCTCCTCCAGCTCAAACTAATCAAGTAAAGAACGACACCCCCTCCCATGTAACGCCTTAGAAGGAGCTATCCAAATACTCGATTGATACCTATTATTGTAGGAGAACTATGAAGGGGTAGAAATTGACCATATGATCTCCCTAAATCCATAACACATGCACATAGCATATCCTTTAAGATGGAATGGTGTGCTTAGCCCGCCTGTCCGTCTGAGGATTAAATGTCGTGCTCAACTCGACCTGTGTGCCTAACTCATGCTGCACCCTTCTCCAAAAAAATAATGTGAACTATGTGCGTCGATCAATGATAATAGATATCGGCACACCATGAAAATAAATGATCTCATGGATATAAATCTGAGCCAGCTGCTCTGAAGAATAGGTAATCACAACCGGAATAAAATGTGCAAACTTGGTAAGTTTGTCAACAATAACCCACATTGCATCAAATTTTTTCAAGGTTCGTTGGAGTCCAACACCAAAATCTATGGTGATACGATCCCACTTCCATTTTAGAATATCAAGTCTATGAAGCAAATCGCCCGACCTCTGATACTCGTACTTCACCTGCTGACAGTTCAAAACACCAAGCCACATACTCCACAGTATCTTTCTTCTTTCTTCTCCACTAGTAGCGGTATCTCAAATATTGGTACATCTTCGCGGCACCTGAATGGATGGAATACGATAAATTATATGCATCTTCAAGAATCAACTCACCAACCCATATATATTGGGCACAAAAATCATGCCCTGCGTTTGTAACACCCAGTCCAATAGAAACCTCCTTGGCATCGCCATGCTCCAACGTGTCCTTAAGGACAAGCAAGTGGGGATAATCATACTAACGCATTTTGATGCGCTCATACAAAAAATACCGAGAAACACAAATCTGACCGTAAACCTATATAACGACATCATCTCTAAACACAAACGTCTTTGCTCCACCCCACTACATTGTGTCTTTCAACACCAAATATGTGTGAATCTTCATACTGACAAGTCTTGATGCGTACCAACAAGGACGCTTGTGCCACAACACAAGCAAGAACCTTAATAGGCTTCAAAATATCCAATCTCACAACTATTTTAGCCAATGGATTCTCCACTACTACTATATAAGCGAAACAACCTATACTCCCCGCCTTTCTACTCAAGGTGTCAGCTACCACACTTTTCTTTCCCAGATGATACAAGATAGTGATATCATAATATGTCAAAAACTCAAATCACCCTTGCTACCTCAAATCCAATCTAAAGGATAGAAACTCTGATGATCAGTGTAGACCACACATCACATGCCATACAAGTAGTTCCACCAAATCTTTAGTGCGTAGACAATAGCTTTCGAATCAAAATCATACACATGATAGTTTTTCTCATAGTTCATCAACTAGCGAGAATTGTATTCAATCAACCTACCGTCCTGCATCAAAACTGCACCAATCCCAATATGTGAAGCATCACAATACATAGTATAAAGCCCCAAACCCATAGGCAGCACAATTAGGATCTGTAGTCAAAGAAACCTTGAGCTTCTGATATTTCTCCTCACATACATTAGACCATCTCAAAGGAGCGCTCTTTTTATTCAACTTGGCTAATGGGGCAGCGATCAATGAAAATCCCTCCACAAAGTGATAGTAGTAGCCTTCCAAACCTAAGAAACACAAAATCTTTGTAGCTGGAGTATGTCTAGGCCAATTCTAAACTAACTTAATCTTCTTTGGATCCACCGTAGTGTCATCACTAGACACAAGATGGCCCAGGAATGCAACTGACTTCAATCAAAACTCACACTTCTAAAACTTCACATAAAGCTGACAATTCTTCAAAGTCTTAAGTACAAACCATTTGTTTTGATCATGCTCCTCTCTCATATGAGAGTATATAAGAATATCATCAATGATTACACTAAAAAAGGAATGCAAATCAGGATTTCACACTCAGTTCATCAAATTCATTAAATCTGCTAAAGCATTGGCCAAATCAAATAACATCGCCAAGGACTCATAATGGTCATAGTGAGTCCTAAAGATATCTTACGAACATCTAAAACTCTAATCATTACATGATAGTAGCTAATATCTAACATGGATCAAGGAAAATGTAACGACCTGATCGGCCGTTTTGAGCTCTACAGCGTCGTTCAGTAGTTTGAAGCCATTGGAAACTTCATTTAATGTATTTTGACTTGTACGCTTGGTCGAAATAAAATTTCAGGATGTTCGAAGTTGATTTGGAAAGAAAATTCTCATTTCGGAAGCTTTAAGTTGGAAGAATTGACTGAATTATGATTTTTGAGTAAATGACCTCGGAATCAGGATTTGAATGTTCCAAAAAGTTTGTATGATAATTTTGGACTTGGGCATACGCTTGCATCAAGTTTCGGAATACCCCAGAGCATTTAGGCGCCTATTGTGGAAGTTAGTATTTTGGAAGAATTTCATAGTTTGGGTTGAAGTGCATTTTAATGCTATCAATGTTCGTTTGGGATTCTAATTCTGGGAATAGCTCTGTATGGTGATTTTGGTATTGAGAGCGCGCCGGTAGTGGATAGAAGGTCCGTAGGTCATTTTGGAGTTGTTTGGCCAAAGTCAGAAATTTTAAGGTTTTTGAGGAGTTTGATTGGAAGTGGACTTTTTGATATTGGGGTCAGATTCCATTTCTGGAAGTTGTATCAGGTTTGTTATGTCAAATGTGAATTGTTTGAAATTTGAGGTCAATCGGACGTGATGCGATAGGTTTCGACATCGAATGAAGAATTTTGAAGTTTTAGAGTTCATAACGTGCGAATTGGGGTATGATTCATGATTTTGGCATTGTTTGAGGTAATTTAAAGGCCAACAAAGTTCGTAATGTGTTTTTGGATGCGTTGGTATAATTGGGTGAGGTCTTGAGGGTCTCAGTCATGTTTTGGGATGGTTTCGGACCACGTTTGGTGTTCGGAAGCTTCAATTTTATGGTGTTCTTTTGTTGGTATTGCAAATGTGAGTATTGGTTCGCATTTGCAAACCTCGCTTTTGCAAGAAACCTTTGCAATTCCAAAGAAGCCAAGCATGGGCTTCGATCGCATTTCCGAGCCTGACAGGGTTCGCATTTGCGAGTTTTGGGTCTCAATTGCGACCTAGGCAGTAGAAGCCCAGGGTTCACGTTTGCAATGATTTTGTCGCGTATTCGAACCAGGTGTCGCAAATGCTATATCTCTGGTTCTTGCACAATTATTGATTTTGAGACTTAGACCATTTAGCTCATTTTCTTTTATCTCTTGGGCAATTTTTGAAGCTTTTGGAAGAGGGTTTTCACCTATCTCTTTGAGGTAAGTAATTTCTACAGAACATGAGTTCTTTTTTTATTTTAGCAAATAGGAAATATATACTAAAATGTATGGAATATTTAGTACATCATGTTATATTTTGTGTCACTTAGAACACTTGGATTTCCTAAGCTTGCTAATACATTGCAAGCATCATGAGCTAGGTACTTAAGATACATTGTTCTTCTTGTTCATTCCTTACAAAAGTTTCAACATAGGGAAGAGGTAGTACAAAAAGTTTTTTCCCTTTTCTTTGACCATTTTCCTCTTTCTCTAGACGATGCGCCATGTTATTGCCTTGCCTGAATATGTGTCGTAGGAGCACTACCTTCTCATATGTGCCGTCTATTTTTGACATGAGTTCAACGCACAGATTATGGATAGATTAACATGTAAAAATTGGTGAAATCAATGGTTTAGATGAAAACCATAGTTTTGGATAAAAATAAAATTTGACCACAAAAATGGTTATGGAATTTCATAAATATCATAGATTGACTTCATACGGTTATGGGTGACTACTTTCTTTATTAATTTTTGGAATTCGGGCACGTGAGTCGGGGTGAATTTTAGGAATGATGTATTTAGGATTGGTTAATCACCTTAATAATTGGAATATGAATTTTTTAGCGTATATAGATTTGTTTATACACTATTTGAATAGTTTTGGATTTTTTAACACCGATTTTGGGGATTTGAGCTCATTGTTGCACCGAAAAGTAGGCCTTGAGATGAGGTATGTCTCCTTTCTAACCTTCTAAGAGGTAATTAACCCCATAGGTGAACTAAATTAATACATGCTTCTATTTTTGGGGGCTACGTATGTACGAGGTGACGAGAGTATGTGCGTAGCTACTATTATGCTTATATCCGGGTATTTTACAACCCAAACCATCTTTCATTGGCGATGCTTGCATCCTATTCGTTAATTTAACAGTTTAAGACACATTGGGACTTGATAAAGGAATTTCAAAGGGTTAAACTTTGTCTACTTGGGTTTTGGACGGGTCACTTGATCATTAATGAGAATTGATATTTCTTTGAACATCAAACCTAAATAAATCCCTGATTTGGTTGTTTGACTGTGTTTATCTTTGTGGAATGCGGCTGAATGCCTCGGTAGATTAAACAAATACATCTATGGTTTGCATCGTTCGACCCTCCGGCAGTGCACAATTTAATATTATGTTGGATCAGGCTGTACGACCTCGACATAATTGCGTATGACTTAATTATTCATTTTGGAATTATTGATGATTGATGTGGCCTCGTTGGTCGGAGATGTGAATATTTTGAATATGAAAATGAATTTGAAAATCTCCTATTAACGGGAGAATTGTTTACCTATTTCATGTTATTAAGTTTTGATATATTATTGTTGGCCATAGTAAGTGTCAGAGTTGACCTCTTTTCTTTGAGATTAGACTGGATACTTACTGGTACACGTTGATTTTGTACTGATACTATACTTGATGTACATTTTGTTGTACAGGCACATGTATGTCTAGTGGCCTGGTGGGCGCATCCGCATGGTCTCCTTTAGAGTAGTCACATTATTCACTGATGACATAGTTAAAATATTATTATTTATTCTAAAATCTTATCTTTTACTGTTAAATTAAAGAGAAATCATGGTTTTAAAAAGATTAAAATGAGAACTAAATTAAGTATTTATGGTTGGCCTGCCTGACATCGGTGTCCGGTGCCATCATGATCTTTATTGGATTTTGGGTCGTGACAGAAAGTACCTTGGCACCTTAAAGCTGGTCAAGAAAATTATCAATATGAGGTAATTGACACTTGTTCTTGATAGTAACCTTATTCAACCGCCGATATTCAATGCACATCCTCATATAACCATCATTCTTCTTTACAAACAACACCAACGCAACACACGGGGAAACGCTTAATCTGATGAACCCCTTATAAAGCAAATCCTGTAATTTATCTTTTAGATCCTTCAACTCAGATGGAGCCATATGGTATGGTGGAATAATAATGGGCTGAGTTTCCGAAACCAAATCAATGTAAAAGTTAATATCTCTATTGGGTGGTGTGATTGGAAAATACACCGGAAACATTGATGGGAACTCCCTCACTACCAGTACTGAATCCACAGAAGGAACATCTGCACTAAAATCTCGAATATAAGTCAAATACATTATACACCCCTTCTCAACCATTAGTTGAGCCTTTATGAATTATACCACCCTACTAGTAGAATAGCCAAGGGTTCCTCTCCACTCTAATCTAGGAACCCCGACATAACTAATATCACTGTCTCGGCATAAAAATCCAAGATAAAATTATGGGGGGTAATCAATCCATACCAAGAATGACATAAAAATCTACCAAATCCAAAAATAAGAGATCAAATATAGCATGAAAACGATTAATAGTAACAACCCAAGACTGATAAACCTGATCAACTACTATAGAATCCTAAGAGGTATGGACCCAGAAACATGAATATTAAGAGAATTTGAATCAAAAAATACCGAAGCATATCTATTACAGACTAAGATAATACATGTAATAATTGTATTTGACGATTCCACCTCTAGCCTACCAAGGAATGGATAACAACAATGTTGAACCTACCAATCTATCCTCCACCACCAGGACAACCTCTACCTCGAACTAGCTAACTCATACCCATAGCTGGTAAGGTGGGTGGTGCAGCAACTAGTGCTAAAATCATGGTACTAGTACCTTGTTGTGGTATACTGCTCTGCAACCTAGGACAAAACCTCTTGATGTGCCTCATATCACAATACTCATAACAACCTGCCCAATGACGTGGTTGTTGAATCTGAAGTTGTCCCTTACGACCAGAATAACCACATTGAAACTTTATACCGGAGGTTCATTAATAAAAGCTATAGGCACACTGAATGATGACAGCCTTGGGTAGGAACTATAGGTACCATGACTGCTTGAAGTGCCACGAGAAACCTAAAGTGCAGGCGTAACTGGCTGAATACCAGAACCTCTAACAGTGTGACCCTTACCTCCAGATGAGGCACACTAAAACAACCAAAATTATGAGGCCTCTATTCATAGGTCTCCTCTCTCCCCTGGCCTTGAATATGCTCAATCCTCCTAGAAATATCAGCCACCTGAGTGAAAGAATTTTCTGTCTCAGCCTCTCTAGACATTTGAAATCTGAGACCATAAGCAGGACCATTTACTAAACTCTACATGTTCTCCTTCTTAATTGGGATAAAGATAGTTGCAAGGTGAGGCAATTCAAGAAATCACGTCTCATAGTGGTTGACAGTAAATCTTGATGAAGGCTTTCAAATTGACCATGCCAGATTATCTCTTTTCGTGAAGGGTATAAACTTCTCCACAAAAAGTTGCGAAAAGTAAGCCTAAGTAACACGAAGTGCTCCTGCTGGCTTGCCAATCTCATAAGTCTGCCACCACATCTTGATTAAATCATGCATCTGAAGGACGATGAAATCAAACCCTTTGGACTTAATTATTCCCAAATTACGCAGATTCTCTTGATATCAATACAAGAACTCCCGATCATCCTCTGAAGGCACACCGTTTAAGTTAGGAAACAACTTTTGGAACTAATTTATCCTCTTCAGCACATCAACGGACATCAGGGGACACTCCTTAGGATGTGAAACATTAATAGGATGAATAACCCCATTGGTAACACGCTTGAGGCCTGATATCCTTAAGCTATCTTCTCCAAGTTATGAGTGGTGGGATTTTGAAATACTGCCATGGACTGAGAAGCGACGGGCACCATAAGAAGCATACTGGCCTGAGCCATACACTCTCTGAGGCCCACCATCCACAAGGCATCCTAAAGCACTAGAGTAGCAGTAAACCCCTCTAGAACATGTGCTGGTCCTACTGGCTCACCCTAAAATGGAATCTCAACCACTAGATCTTTTTGAGGCACATTGACACTGCTCTAGCACGAGCGAGAGTGGCTGTAGATACTACTTCACGTTTCCTAGGCGGGACACTAGCTCTGCCCTTGTCCTGACCTCCACTTTGGCCTCTACTACTTGTAGTGGCTATGACCTGGAGCTCTGGATCTAGATCAACTGATGTTAAAGCACGTCTTGTCACCATATCAGAGAGAATAAGAGAATAAAGATTCAAAATTTAGAATAGAACAATGTCACATGATATAGAAATAAGAAATTGAAGTTTCCTAAACACCTTATAGCCAATAGAAGATAAGTACATATTGTAGACATGTGATTTTTGACCCTCCCTAAGATTTTTCATATTTTAGCATGCAAATATTTAATTTAGGCCTAATAGTGCTATTTCAGTTAATTTTGACGCTTTTACTTTATTTTAGTACAAGAAAAATAAAAATTATAAAAAATATTTTAGTTTATGCATTTTTCATAAATTCAAATAAAAAAAACAACACAAAAATAGTACCTTATTTTTATCTTTATATAATTCCGAAAAATAAAAAAATAGTTTCATATTTAATTTAATTAATTAGGATTAGTTTTGACATCGTGTAGTATTTCTACCTTATTTTAAAAGATATTGTGTAGTCTAGGGACCCGTCTAGACTCTTCTTTAGGATAAAAAATAAATAAAAAGAGGCTAAGGACTTGACACAAAAGGACCTAGAGACTAATTAGCAAATATACAAAAAAGACCTTAGACCTAATTCCATGTATATAACCTAATGCCTAAGTCTTGAAAAGGGGGAGCAAAAACTAACGCCTGAAAAAAAGGAGAGGAGTCAGCCGCAGATACTACCCCAAAACGATTTCCCATTATGCTTCAATGAAGAGCAAACCTAGAGATCCCTAAGGCTAAGAGATGAAGCAGCGTGTATTATAATACAAAAAGGTTGCTCGATCTCCTTCTCCACATGCACCACCCTTCATCGAAAGCTGCCGGCCAGAACTCCCCCAACCTGCTCCAGTCGCCATTCCTCACTGTTCATACGCATACACAAAAATAGAGGGGAAAAGCAGACAAGAATTCTCATTCAATTGAATCAAGGAATTCATTTATTTCTGCTTGTATGGATTTTGCGAGAGATCCCGAGTTTGCCGTTCGAGGTTAGGTTCGTAGTTCCTAGTTTGGATTTTTATC
The DNA here is from genome assembly GCA_026770625.1 of Nicotiana glauca. NCBI lineage: Eukaryota > Viridiplantae > Streptophyta > Magnoliopsida > Solanales > Solanaceae > Nicotiana > Nicotiana glauca. Next base: position 15,863 of record MU750183.1, on the reverse strand, counting down.
GCAACGTCGAGATCCGGTCATAGATACGGTGAGCTTCATCTGTGTAGTTGCTGGAATTTTCGTTAATTAAAAGACCATTTCAGGTTCATTTCTCTTTTACTTCCTAATTTGACATCATTCCAGTTCTTTGACGTGCTTATTTATGCTTAGTCTATTTGTTAGGCTAATTCGTTTATTAAATAGTCAGATATAAGTTTGTCTATTTGTATTGTTCCATTAGTTTATTTGTTGGTTGAGAGCAGTTGTATAGAACAATTCTGTAGAATTGAAGTAGGAAGATTTTTTATGTTTCATCGGTTGGTGTTGAAAATTGGGGTTAAGGATTTCGTTCAGTTATCCATCGGTTTGCTTCATTTGTTTTGTTTTAATGGATGTCTAAAGGATGCTAGTATGTTATTTGATGAGATGACTCAAAATGTGGTTTCCTGGGGAGCAAGTTTTCGGGATGGGTGAATTCCACTTCAGAAAATTTAGCTACCATAGTTTTGCTACGTGCACCGTCTAATTGTGTCCATTAACGTTGAGTTTTCTTCTATTGCTTGTCAATTCTCTGTTTAGTCTTGATTTGGTTAACTCTATTAGCCGCATTGCTTGTGTTACAATGATCGGCTGTTAGCGTATTGCATTAAATACAATATAAACAAAGCAACAATGTTTATGCAATATTTTCAAGTGATGAGGAAGACAGAAGTAAGCCATGAATTACTTAGGCATTTTGGGTGTATTGCTACTAAACTTTCTTAATATAAGGGTGTCGCTAATAGGCTGCTAAAATTATTTAGTTTATATAATACGAGGCGTGCCGCACCAAATAAAATGACAAATTGTGTGGCCTTCTTTAATTATGAATTGATCCTTAGATTCTGAGGCATGCCATTTAGCAAATTCCATGGCACTCCTAAAGTACAAAAGCGTAGTTGCTTTAGACACGTGTTTAATAATATTACCTTCCAAAATTCGGGTGCGCATTTATGTGACCCAAATCCAAATCCCAACGAAGTTAAAATGTGTCAAAACCACGGGTGCATTTATGTGACGTGGATCGAGATATGTTTTAACGACGTTGCAATTCTCTCTAAAATATGAATAAAAGTAGTTAAAAAGTTAAAATTTATACATAGGTTCATAATTGTTTAAAATCAAATAGTTTAAGCCGAATATGACAGTTGAGTGACCGTGCTAGAACCACGGAACCTGGGAATGCCTAATACCTTCTTCCGGGTTAACAGAATTCCTTACTCGGATTTCTGTTTCGCGGACTATTAAACAGAGCCATTTTTTTACTCGATTCGGGAGTCAACCGGTGACTTGGGACACCATAAATCTCCGAAGTGGCGACTTTGAATCTCTTAATAAATAATTCCGTTTTGATTGTCACTTCAAGTTGGAAATAATTCCCATTATTATACCCTTCTTGGGGTGTAGTAGTCAAAAAAGGAGGTGTGACAGCTCTTGCGATTCTGCTCGGAAAATGAACCCAAAACTTTTGGTTCAGGGTTCAAGAATTCGAGCTTAGAATAATTATTGTATTTGACTTTGTTTATTATCTGATATTTTTATATGTTGGGCTTAATGTGCAAAATGATGCTTTTACCGCTTTAATATTATTTGAACTGTACATATAAACTGTTATGAAACCCTTCGCTTCTTGTCTTCGGGGATGTGCTCGCTGGTCGAGACTCCCTATTCTGTTAGCGTCATACCTTGAAATAAGAAAGAGGCTCGGACAAGTTACTAAGCCGGATGATCTTTTGGGTCCCCGGTACGTAGCCCCCTCCTCGACTCGAGTTGTCCGCTCGGGTACACAGTCTAAAATAAATATCCAGGTTTTGAACCTAGAATAACTCAGCCTCATGCTGGATCCTTAGTAGGAACGTTTGTTTGCATCACGTGCATTTGACTTAGGGGACTCAACACAGGGGTTGGGTCCATGTAGTACAGGTATACCCAAAATAACAGACCATCTTGATGCATCCTATGTGCTACAAGTTGCATTTATCCAAGGGCAAAAGGGCCATTTGGCGGACCAATGATCGTTGAGGGCAAATGAAAAATGGAAAAAAAAAGAGAAGCAAAACAAGAGGAAAAAAAAAAAGAAAAGACAAAAGAGAGGGGTGAAGTGTTGATTGTTTAGAAATCTTGCGTGAGGATATCAATTGAAAATTCTAAAGATTTTTCTGTGGTTTATTCTTTAGATTTCCTTCCTAAGAAAAAAAAAAGAATCAAAAAATATTTTTCTCTTCTAGAGTTTTTCCTTAATAATTTCCCGTAGCATGTTTGTTTCAAAAAGAAAAAAAAGAAAAAAATATATGCTCGTTAAGCTTGAGCTTAGAATAGGTCTTAGAATATTAGGTCTAGAAAATTCAAAAAGAGATTTTCTTCTTTTATTTCTTTTTTTCTCATCGGAGTAGTCACTAAAGAAAAGAAAAAAAAAATATCAGTTGTTTACTTTATTCTCGATCTTCCAGAACTACACAAAGATCCGATCCATACGGGGTCATTATTGATACCCAATTTTTCCCTAGGTAATTTTATACCCAAAATACTTCCAAAATAGCATATATGTGTATATATAAGCACACCCAAGAATTTTGGCATTTTTAATGATTTTTAAACCAATTTATTGCGTATTTTAATACAACAAAATCCAATAATTATTCCCAAAATTATTATTTTTTGGTGAATAATAAATTTTATTCTCACATTTGCACCAAAATATAATTAAGGTAATTTTTGCATATTTTTACAAATTTATTTGGCATTTTTAAAGCTAAATTGCATATAATTGCAGTTATAGCCTAATTTTTGATTAATAGCATTCTATAAATACAAAATTAGTTCCAGTATTTTTAAGTTAATATTTATATAATATTTGTTTACTCAGTATTTTTTATTTATTTTTTTAAACCATTTGGGAAAAATTGGCTATTTATAATCTAGCCTCAATTCCATTTCAATTACAGCCCAATTTGCACCCCAATTCAACCCAGTCCCAACCCCCAAATCAATTTAAACCCAATTACCTGATCCAATCGCCCAAACCCGCCCGTTTTCTTTTTAAAATCTGAGTCGTTGATCATTTTTTATCAACGGTCCAGATCTCTTCTTTCCTTTTTTAATTCCAAACGACCCTTAAACCCTACCCCATTCTTTCAGAAGCGCCGCCTCTAACTCCTCTCTTCTCTCAAACGCTCTCGAGCTCTCTCGAAACCCTAATTACTCTCTGCCACCTCCAACCCCAAATCCACCTGAATCGATGGCTGTTCTAACCATGTGTCACACCTCCTTTTTACCGAATTACTACACCCCATGAAGGGACATAATAAAGGAGTTTTTTCCACTTAAAGGACAGTCGAAACGGAATTCGTTATTAAGATTTCAGGGTCGCCACTTGGGAGATTTATGGTGTCCCAAGTCACCTTTTTGAATCCCGAATCGAGGAAAGGGTTTGACTCTATTAACAGTCCGCGAACCAGAAATCCAGATAAGGAATTCTGTTAATCCGGGAGAAGGTGTTAGGCACTCCCGAATTCCGTGGTTCTATCACGGTCGCTCAACTGTTGTATTTGCTTTTATCTGACCTCTATATATACTCTATTTTATGTGCTTTTAATAATTCGCTTTATTATTGAATTTTTACAAGAATTGCAACGTCGTGAAAATGTATTTCGGACCACACCGTACCAGTACGCCTTTGGCCTTTGACACATTTCGACTTCGTTGAGATTTGGATTTGGGCCACATAAATGTACACCCGTATTTAAGCAAGTAATATTATTATAAATCGCGCCTAAAAGCATTTACGTGTTAATTATCTTTGGGGAAGACCGTGAAATTTGCTAAATGGTCCTCCCGAATTCTAAGTATTTTTTATATAGCAATTTATTTGAGGGCCCCGCAATTGTATATTTGATGCAGCGAGGCTCATCTCAATTTTATTTAAAGGCCCACTTAAGAATGACTACACTTTTCTATTTAACAATTGTCTCTAAACGAAGAAAAATTTAGTTAAGTTGCATTGAACAAAATTAATCCCAAAATTTTACAGTCTAAATTCGGCTAACATGTTGGTTCATAGGATGGGCTCCAGAACATATACAATTGTTAGGCATAGCATGAGAGATCCAAAAGGCCCATGTAACGACTGGTCTTCAATCCAAAATAGTTATTTTTCAGAAATTATCTGTGAAAATGACTAAGTTTGTACTACAATAGCACTAATTCAGATTGCCGTCTTTTCTTAACTGGGATACTAATATGAATATTAATCTTCAAATTCTATTTTTATATTCATATTTATTTGTTTGCCTATTATTTCTATGCATTCCTGGACAGTGATGAAATAGAGACTAAACAGAAGAACACAGTTTAAGAACAAGGCTTACTAATGTTTTAATTCTGAATCACTGGAATTCATGTATAAAAATGTGAACCTGTTTTTTACAACTGCTAAAAAAACAAACTAAACTACATCATACTACACTACATTACTTTAATAACACGAGTTGAATTATCTGTTATTGGTTCACATGATCATAAAATCAACGCATTTTCATGAATTTAAAGTAAGCAGCAAACAGTCTAGCTACTTCATAGTTAATTTCAGTCCAATACATTCTAATTATACAAAAATTCAAATTTCAAATCATCAATGTATCAAAATCATACAAAAAAAAAATAAAAAACAAAGTAATCCTAAGGTAAATAAACGAAAACATTTCAACTGAAGCCTCATTTCGCCTTTTAGCTCAAACTACATCAGATCTTCAATGATTCATAAGAAATGTAGATTATGTACCCGAAAATAAGATGAAAAACCAATGAGAATCTAATAGAAATCAGCAGGAAAAGGATCAGCAATGGCAGTCTAACAGCAAATTAGTCACAGCTTCAACATCAACAAACTTAAACCCAGCAGACAGTAGATCAACCAACAGGAGTAATAAATCACCAGAAAAAACCAAACACTTGAGAGATATTGTTCAAATTCCTATCGCAATTGACAATCAAATCACAATAACCTTCAAATTACTCTAAGAAATCAATGTAACAGTCGGAGTTTGATCTGTTTTTTGATATTTTTTGGAGTTTTGAAAAAGGGATTTATGAGAATTTAGATCGAAAATAATAGAAACTGTTGAGTGGATTTCAGATTTTCCAAAAAATTTATTGAAAGAGGCCAATGGAGGCCTATTTATAGAGTTTGAAGGGAGGGAAATTCAAAACTTCAGAAATTATCCAATAGTCCCTCTTTTATTTTAATTTTATCCTTATTGTTTATTAGTTATGCAATTACTAACCCATATTTATTAGAAATTATACATGTTCTCCTATCTAGAACCTTCCATCTTGGTATATTTCCTATCTTGCCCTCATTTCTATTCAGCATTCGCTGAATTACCCTTTTCTTCTGTGCATACTACCCCTACCTCCTAAGTTTTATTATAATTAAACCATTTTTGTATTCCCAAATCACTCCTGAACCCAAATCTTATTTACTGAATGGCATTACTGCCTTTTACCCCTTTACCCTTAGACTTAATCAATTTTACGAAATTAACCTACCACTAATTTTTAGAATTATCAGCTATAACCAATCACTTATACTAAATAACCCTAACTAATTAGCTACAATCAATTGCTAATCACTTATTAACTAATTCAGAAACTAAAACAAACACAATCAAATTTACTGGAAATCCAACTACTTCTAATTATCAATTGTAATTTAAAACAAAAACAGAAATCGAAATCAATGACAACCAAAATCTAAAATTTCTAAAAACTAATCAAACAAACATTTTATTCTTATTAAACCCTAATTAATATCCACAGTCAACACAAAAAATTATCGAAAGCTAAAAAATTATTTGTTTATCTTTTATCCTTTTTTCTTTTCAAAATAGTATTAACTTTAGACGAATCAAAAACTAAAAATAATAATCAAAAGTCTAGACTATCAAGAATCAGAGACATGCATTCAAAGAGAAATAAAAGAAAAATCAAAAGAAATAGTCAGAACACTTAGCTTTTATTTTTTTTCGGACTTTTCTTTTCTTTCTTTCCTTCTTCCTTTCTTTCTTTCTTCTCTTTTTAGTTGGAAAGACTTTTCAGAATATTAGGGGTTTGGAGTACCCATTTTCTTGGATTCTTGGGCTTTTGGCAGACTTTTTAAGCATTTTTTTTTATTTTCCAGGGGTTTTGGGTCTTAAGGGCTTCAGAATGGGTTTAAGGGTGTCAAGGGGTGTTTCTGGTTTGATTTTGGTTTGTTTTGGGTGAAGGGTTGTTCGCCGGAACTAGGGTTCCGGCGATATTTATTTGAAGATTCGAGAAGATACAAACTTATTTGAGGAAAAAGAAGTAGAGGGGTGGAAAGGGGATGTTGAGAGGTGTCTATAGTATTAAAGGTGGGGTTATTGGCATAACTGTCGTCTCCCGACGGTAGGGTTCCGGCGGGCTTTGGGAGCATCTAAGGGCGGCTAGGGTTTTGGAAAAAGGGAGAAGAAGATGAAAATGATATAGAAGGGGGTAACGTTATATCATATTAAAACACTCTAAAGAACTGAGACCGTTGGATCTAATGGACCAACGACTCAGATTCATTTATCCTTTATACGGCACCGTTTCATTTAAGTGACGATTTAATTCTGGCCATTGGATCGATTGAACTAACGGTTCAGATTAATGTTATTACACGATGCTGTTTCTTTATCAAGTGGCCTTCATTACATGTCCGTTGGATCAATTGAATGAACGGCCCAGATCCCTTTACTTAAACGGGGTCGTTTTGGTATAGCATGGGGCAGGCCGGGTGAATTCTTTTGGGCCTGGACGGTTTGTCTCTAATTTGGGTATTTTAATTGGGCTGGGGTATTTTGAGCCCAAATCAATTTCCTCTTTTATTCTTTATTTCCTTCACATTTTGTATTGTATTTTCACTTGGTATTTTTTGTATTATTTTTTTTTGTATTTTATTTTTCTTCTATATTTTCTTTTCTTTTATATTTTGTATTTATTTTTTCTGATTTTATTAAATTGTTAAACTAATTAATTTCTATTTTTATGATAATTTTTCAATTAAAGCGAAAAATGCTTATTTTTTGATTTTCTTCAAAAATGAATTAATACAAAAATTTGCAAAATTAAAACCTCCATTGTATGTGTATATTTTTTGTATTTTTATATTTATATATATTTTTTTAATATGAATTAAAATGTAACAATTAATTAAAAAATCCACAAAAAATGGTAAAATAATAAAGAAATTATTTTATTTTGAATTTTTTGGAATAAAATTGCTTAGGGCAAAAATCACGTGCTCACAGCTGCCCCTCTTCGCCCGGAAACACGAAGAGTTTTCGTGCAAAGATAAGTGAGCGGTAATGAGGGATTTTTGCCCATTCGCAAATTCCGTGTGAAGCATTATTTTGAAAAGTTTGACCGCACCCTGCTTCAGAGGTTGGCTACATATCCCAGGCTAAACAAGAATCAGGTCAGTGTAGTTCAGGAGTGTCTGGTAGCTGGGACTACCAGGAGCTGTGATCTCATTGCTGTTACTGTTGTCACTGCTTGCTGACCCCCTTATTACACCGTGTAGAGATAAAAATAAGCTAGCCTAGGCTATGCCCTATGATTTACAAAATCCTATCTAATGCCTGGTATCTTGTGGTCTTGAATTGCCTTGACTGTGTTTTGAAATATGTGTCCATTCTTCAGGTGGACTCCTGCTTGCTATTGCTTGAAAAGTATTCCCTTGTTCTTCAGTTGGGCTACTGCTTGCGATTGCTTTAAAATGTATTCCCTTGTTCTTCAGGTGGGCTCCTGCTTACAAAATAAACAACCAAAGAAAAATTTTCTGCCCCAGTATGGTGACTGGCCATATCATGTTATCAGATATTAAAATTCAAAGCTAAAGTTCAGATTATATTTCCCTTGTTTTCCAGGTGAGTGCCTGCTTACTGTATTTGAAAAGATGTTCTCTTGTTCTTCAGCTGGACTCCTGCTTGCTGAATTTGAAATATATATTCCCTTATTCTTTAGGTGGGCGCCTGCTTACAACAAATATACGAAACAAAGAAAATTTCTGCCCCAGTTTGATAACTGGTGCATGATGTTACTAAATTTTAACTTGAGAGGTAAAGTTGTATTATACTTCCCTTGTTTTTCAGGTGGACGCCTGCTTGTTATTGCTTGAAAAAGTATTCCCTTGTTCTTCAGGTGGGTGCCTGCTTGCTGAATTTGAAATGTATTCCCTTGTTCTTCAGGTGGGCACCTGCTTGCCGCACTTTGAAACGTATTCCCTTGTTCTTCAGGTGGGCGCCTGCTTGCTGATTTCGAAATATATTCCCTTGTTCTTCAGGTGGGCGCCTGCTTGCTGATTTTGAAATATATTCCCTTATTTTTCAGGTGGGCGCCTGTTTGCTGATTTTAAAATATATTCACTTGTTCTTCAGGTGGGCGCCTGCTTGCCGAATTTGAAATGTATTCCCTTGTTCTTCAAGTGGGCGCCTTCTTAGAACAAACATACAAAACAAAGAAAATTTCTGTCCGAGTTTGATAGCTGGGTACAACATGTTATTAAATATTAAAACTGACATTT
>MU750172.1:29857-44806 GCA_026770625.1 Nicotiana glauca | reverse complement strand
ATATATATATGGCCTGATCTCTACAATGTTAAAGTAGACTGTTCTGGGCCACTGGGCCTAGTATTTACACGAATGACCAAGTTAGAGCTTCAGCCAAATTTAAATTGGATTGGAAATTGCTACATGGGCTGCAGTCGAGCCCAATATGAATTAAAGCCTGAGCTCTTATGAGTTTGTGGCCCCAAAAATGCAAAAACTATTAGGTAATAATAAACAATTAAGATTTCTCTTTTGTTATTAGAGACGGAACAAATAGAAAATATAGTATACTTTAGGTATGACCTTTAATAAAAAATGAGATGAGCCTCGCTGCTTTAAATATACAATTGTGGGGCCCTCAAATAAATTGTTATAAAAATCTTAGATTTGGAAGGACCGTTTAGCGAATTTCACGGTCTTTCCCAAAGTTAACATAGACGTAGAGACTTTAGGCACGATTTATAATAATATTACCTTCCTAATACGGGTGCACATTTATGTGACCCAAATCCAAATCTCAACGAAGTCAAAATGTGTTAAAAGCCGCGGGCGTACTGGTACGGCGTGGTTCAAAAATACATTTTCACAACGTTACAATTCTTGTAAAATTTAATAATAAAGCGGAATATTAATAAATGCACATAAAATGGAACATATATAGAAATCAGATAAAAACAAATACAACAGTTGAGCGACCGTGCTAGAACTACGGAATTCGGGAGTGCCTAACATCTTCTCCCGGGTTAACAGGATTCCTTATCCGAATTTCTAGTTCGCGGACTGTTAACAGAGTCAAACTTTCCTCGGTTCAGGATTCAACCGGTGACTTGGAACACCATTAATATTCCAAGTGACGACTCTGAAATTTAAATAAATAAATCCCGTTCCGATTGTCCTTAAAGTGGAAAAACGCCTTCCTTTTATTATATCCCTTCCCGGGGTGTAGTAATAGCCGGTAAAAAGGAGGTGTGACAACGAGTTCATACATACCAAAGTTCTCAAATCCGACCCCAATTGGTCCTTCAAATCCCCAAATCAAATTTCAAAATCCCAAGCCTTAGTTTCTTCCATTTTTAGCTTATCCATGAATTTCTAGGTTGATTTCACAATAGAATCACGTTTTAGATTAAAACATCTTACCTGCAATCAATTCTCCTCGAATCCCTCATTCATCACCTTCAAACAACTCTCAAAATGCTCAGCTATGGAGGAAAAATGACTCAAAATAACGGATGAAATGTTTTATAAACTTTTTGCCCAGTTCTGATATCTCTTCATCGCGTTCGTATTCGCGACCTCAGCCTCGCGAATGCGAAGAAAATTTTTAAATTAGCCAAAATTAACCTTACGTGAATGCGAATCAACCTCCAAGAACATGATGCTTCAGGCTTTACACTTACACGAACATGTTCCCTCACATGTGAACTCGAAGAACAATTGCTCTTGGACCTCATTTCCTTATACGCGAATGCGAGCATACTCATGCAAACGCGAAGCACCAACTCTTAGGCTTCCGTGAATGCGAGACTTCAAACGTGAATGCGAAGGCTTAAATTCCTGCCTCCCAAATCCCTTCTATGCGAACGCGACATACCCCTCGCGAACGTGAAGGGTTATTTTCTACAACACCTGAACTCCCAAAATCTGCAACTTTTCAACTTAGAAAAATGGCTCGATTGACCACCCGAAACTCACCCGAGGCCCCTGGGACCTCAACCAAAAATGCCAACACATCCTAAAACTTCATTCAAACTTGTTCCAATCATCGAAACACCTCAAACAACATCAAATTCACCAATTCACATCGAATTCAGGCCTAAGCTTTCCAAAAACTTCCGAAACACGCTTTTGATAAAAAACCCAACCAAACCACATCCGAATGACCTAAATTTTTGCACACATATCCCAAATGACATAACAAAGCTACAACAACTCTTGGAATTCAGAAAGGATTTGGTAAGGTTTGAGACACTTAGTCTCTTTTGAGGGAGCTTAGGTTGGAAAAGTCAATTAGATATTGACTTATGTGTTAGAGGGATCATATGTGAGTTCCGATGGTTTGGATAGCTTTAGGAGGTGATTTGGGACTTAGGAGAGTGATCGGAATGTGTTTCAGAGGTTCAAAGTAGATTTAGGCTTGAATTGGCAAAATTAAATTTTTGGCGATTTCCGGTTGGTAGGTGAGATTTTGATATAGGGGTCGGAAAGGAATTCTAAGAGTTTCAGTAGTTGCATGGTGTCATTTGGGATGTATGTGCAAAATTTCAGGTCATTCGGATGTGGTTTGGTTGGATTTTTGATCAAAAGCGGAATTTAGAAGATTTTGGAAATTTAGGCTTGAATCCGACTTTGATTCGATATTTTTTAAGGTGGTTTGAAGATTGGTATAAGTTTGGTTGAGGTCCCGGGGGTCTCGGGGTGGTTTCGGATAGTTGACGGGGAGTTTAGAATTTTTGAAGAAGCTGTAGATTTTCTGCTTCTGGTATTTTCGCACCTGCAGATTGGGGATCGCAGGTGCGATGCCGCAGATGCGACGGGGAAGGCCGCAGAAGCGGAAGAAGGTGAGGGAGGCAGAATTTGATTCCCCTCTTCCAAATCGCCTAAATTCAAAAATCCTTACCTCAAAGAAGTCTCTTGATTCCCCTCTTCCAAATAGCCTAAATTCTCCAAGTCCGAAGTGAAAAATATGAAACCCTTTAAAAATTCGCGAAGGGGAAATTAAATACCTCTGCCCAGTCACTTCCACTTCTGCGGTCCAGTTTCCTGCTTCTGTTAAAATTTACTAAAAGCACTTGGCCGCTTCTGCGGTCCCCCTAGCCGCATCTGCGGCTCCGCAGGTGCGGCTCCCTATCCGCATCTGTGGTCCAGCCTAACATTGCCCCTTTTCGCTTCTGCGGTTTCCACACCGCACATGCGGTATCGCACATGCGGTATCGCACATGCGGTATCGCACATGCGACTACTTTTTCGCAAGTGCGGAAATACCAGAAGTAGCATAGGCTCTGCAACATTACAAGTCCAGAACTCCCCGATCGCCATCCGAAATTACCCTGTGGCCCCCGGGACCTCAACCAAAAATACCAACGCCTCCTATAACATCATTCAAACTTGTTCCAATCATTAAAACACCTCAAACAACACTAAAACCATCATTTCTCATCAAATTCAAGCCTAAGTTCTTTAAAAACTTCCGAAATACGCATTCGATAAAAAACCCAACCAAAACACCTCCGAATAACCTGAAATTTTGCACACACATCCCAAATCACCTAACGAAGCTACTGAAACTCTCGAATTCTATTCTGACCCTCGGATCAAAATCTCACCTATCAACCGGAATTTGCCAAAATACTAACTTTGCCAATTCAAGCCAAATTCTACACCGGACCTCCAACATCACTTCCGATCACACTCCTAAGTCACGAATCATCCCCCAAAGCTAACCGAATCGTCATAATCCACATCCGAGGCTCCTAACATATAAGTCAACGTCCGGTTGACTTTTCCAAAATAAGCCTTCCTTAAAGAGACTAAGTGTCTCTTTTCTTTCTAAAACCAATCAAAATCGACTCGTTCACACCCAATACTGATAATGAAGCATAAAGGAGTAGAAAATAGGGGAAACGGGGCGGTAACTCACGTGACGACGGGTCGGGTCGTCACATCCTCTCCAGCTTAAACAGACGCTCGTCCTCAAGCGAGTCAAGAAACATACCTAAAGCCTCAAATAGGTGTGGATATCTGCTCTGCATCTCCCGCTCGGTCTCCCACGTAACTTCCTCCACGAGCCGACCTCTCCACTGCACTTTCACCGAAGAAACATCCTTTGACCTCAACTTCCGAACCTGACGATCAAAAATGGCTGCTGGCTCTACATCATAAGTCAAGTCACCCTCCAGCTGAACTGTACTAAAATCTAGAACATGGGACAGGTCCCCAATGTACTTCCGGAGCATAGAAACATGAAAAACTGGATGCACGCCCGACAAGCTGGGTGGCAAGGCAAGCTCATAAGCCACCTACCCAATCCTTCTAAGTACCTCGAAAGGCCCAATGAATCGCGGACTCAATTTCCCTTTCTTTTCAAATCTCATAACACCCTTTGTGGGTGAAACCTTCAGCAAGACCTTCTCACCAATCATATAGGACACATCTCGGACCCTGTCCGCATAACTCTTCTACCGCGACTGCACTGTACGGAGTCTTTCCTGAATCCCTTTCACCTTCTCCAATGCATTCTGAACCAAATCTGTCCCCAACAATCTATCCTCCCCGGGCTCGAACCAACCAACTGGAGATCTACACCGTCTCCCGTACAAGGCCTCATACGGTGCCATCTGAATGCTGGACTGATAGCTGTTGTTGTAGGCAAACTCTGCAAGTGGTAGAAATCGATCCCATGGCCCTTCAAAATCAATAACACATGCGCGTAGCGTATCCTCCAATATCTGAATGGTGCGCTCAGACTGTTTGTCCATCTGTGCTCAACTGTACCTGAGTACCCAACTCTCGCTGAATAGCCTGCCAAAACTGAGAGGTGAACTGAGTGCCTCGATCTGATATGATGGAAATTGGGACACCATGCAATCGAACAATCTCTCGAATATAAATCTCTACCAGCCGCTCTGAAGAATAAGTAGTACAGACTGGAATGAAGTGCGTGGACTTGGTCATCCTGTCTACAATCACCCAACTAACATCAAATTTCTTCAAAGTCCATGGGAGTTCGGTAACAAAATCCATAGTAATTCTCTCCTACTTCCATCAGGAATAACCATCTGCTGATGCAAGCCACCCGGTCTCTGATGCTCATATTTCACCTGCTGACAATTAAGACACCGGGCTACATGCTCCACAATATCTCTCTTCATCCTCCGCCACTAATAGTGCTATCTAAGATCCTGATACATCTTCGCGGCACCCGGATGAATGGAATACCGCGAGCTATGGGCCTCCTCCAATATCAACTCCCGAAGCCCATCCACATTAGGCACGCAAATCCGGACCTACATCCTCAACACACCATCATCTCTAATGGTCATATCCCTAGCATCATCATGCTGAACCCTATCCTTAAGGACAAGCAAATGCGGATCCCCATACTGACACTCTCTGATGCGGTCATATAAGGAAGACCGAGAAACCACACAAGCCAACACCCGACTAGGCTCTAAAATATCTAGTCTCACAAACCAATTGACCAAGGCCTGAACATCAACTGCAAATGGCCTCTCCTCAACTGGAATGTACGCTAAGCTCCCTATACTCATTGCATTTCGGCTCAAAGCATCGGCCACTACATTGGCCTTCCCCGGGTGATACAGAATAGTAATGTCATAATCCTTCAATAACTCTAGCCATCTCCGCTGCCTCAAATTAAGATCCTTCTGCTTGAACAGATGCTAAAGACTACGATGATTAGTGAATACCTCACAAGATACGCCGTATAAGTAATGCCTCCAAATCTTCAATGCATGAACTATAGAAGCTAACTCCAAATCATGAACAGGGTAGTTCTGCTCATGGGGCTTCAGTTGACGAGAAGCATAAGCAACAACTCTACCCTCCTGTATCAAAACACAACCAATCTTAACTCTAGAAGCATCGCAATATACCATATATGAACCTGAAGCTGACGGCAAAACCAATACTGGAGCTGTGGTCAAAGCTGACTTGAGCTTCTGAAAGCTCTCCTCACACTCGTCTGACCATATAAATGAAACACCCTTCTGAGTCAACTTAGTCAAGGGCGATGCAAAAGAGGAAAAACCCTGAACAAACCGGCAATAATAGCCTGTCAACCTAAGGAAACTACGAATCTCCGTGGCTAAGGACAGTCTAGGCTAACTCTGCACCGCCTCTATCTTCTTCGGGTCAACTGAATATCCTCGTTGGACACCACGTGTCCCAAGAAAGCCACTTAACCGAGCCAGAACTCACACTTGGAGAACTTTGCGTAAAGCCTGTCATCCCTCAATCTCTGCAATACAACTCGTAAATGCTGTGCGTGCTCCTCCTGACTGCGTGAGTACACCAGAATGTCATCAATGAACACTATGACAAATGAATCCAGATAAGGCCGAAATACACTGTTCATCAGATGCATGAAAGTTGCTGGGGCATTGGTCAGCCCGAAAGACATGACAAGAAACTCATAGTGATCATATCTAGTCCTGAAAGCAGTCTTATGAATATCTGAATCCCTAATCTTCAGCTGGTGATAACCTGAACGGAGATCAATCTTGGAAAACACCCTCGCTCCCTGTAGCTGGTCAAAAAAATCATCAATGCGAGACAGGGGATACGTGTTCTTCATTGTTACTTTGTTCAATAGCCTATAGTCAATGCACATTCTCATTGTGCCATCCTTCTTCTTCACAAACAGAACTGGCGCACCCCAAGGTGACACACTAGGCCGAATGAATCCCTTATCCAGGAGCTCCATTAGTTGCTCCTTCAATTACTTCAACTCCGTTGGTGCCATACGATATGGTGGAATAGAAATGGGCTGAGTGCCCAGCAAGAGGTCAATATTAAAATTAATATCCCTGTCCGGCGGCATGCCCGGCAGGTCTGCAGGAAACACATCGGGAAACTCCCTCACAACTGGAACAGAATCGATGCTAGGAGTCTCAGCTCCTACATCTCTCACAAATGACAAATAGGAAAGACAACCCTTCCCAACCATACACTAGGCCTTCAAGAAGGAAATAACTCTACTAGGAACATAGTGAGTCACACCACGCCACTCGATCCGTGGTACACCCAGCATAGCCAAAGTGACTGTCTTAGCATGATAGTCTAGAATAGCATGGCACAAAGATAACCATTCCATGCCCAGAATGACATCAAAATCCATTATACTCAATAGCAATAGATCGACTCGGGTATCCAAACCCCCAATAGTCACCAAACATGACCAGTATACATGGTCTACAATAATAGTATCGCCCACCGGGGTAGATACGTGAATAGGTAAAGCAAGACACCCTCGAGACGTACCCAAATGATAAGCGAAATACAAAGACACATAAGAATAGGTAGAATCGGGATCAAATAATACCAAGGCGTCTCTATGCCAGACTGAAACAATACCTGTAATTACAGCATCTGAGGCAATTGTATCTGTCCTACCCGGTATAGCATAAATACGAGCCTGGCCACCGCCTAATCGATCTCCACCTCTGGGATGACCCCTGGCTGCCTGATCTCCATCCCTAGCTGACTGGGCGGGTGGTGAAGTAACTGGAGCAGAAGTCGATGGCTGACCCCTATGCTGATGCTGTCTGCCACGAAGTCGAGGGCACTACCTCCTCAAGTAACCAAACTCTCCGCACTTATAATAGCTGCCCGATGCTGGAGATGGGGACTGAAGGGAACCCCTCACACCAGAGTGACTAACAGATGCACTCGATGCAGAAGAACCCTGAACTGATGGGGCATGAGATAACTGACCCTGCTGGGGCCCATGATAACCACGACCTGAAGATCCCCCATGATACTCTAGACGGGCCGACTGAGCAGGCCTAAAAGAATGATCTCTACCCTCCTGGAACTGGCCCCTCGAAGGAGCACTACCGTAACTGCCCGATCCACAAGTCCTCTTGGCCTCCCCCTCCTTTCGCTCTCTACGGCAAACTGACTCACGAGCGATATCCACCACCTCCTCAAACGTAGCACCCAGTACTCTCTCTAGTCATCAGAATACGAAGATGGTAGTTAAGGCCACCCATAAATCTCCTAATCCTCTCACGATCTGACGAAACCATCCAAGTAGCATGACAGACCAACTGTGAAAACCTTATCTCGTACAGAGTCACTATCATATCCCCCTGTGTCAACCACTCAAACTGCCTACGCAGCTCCTCCCTGCAGGATTAAGGTACAATCTTCTCTAGAAAAAGAGCAAAAAACTGCTGCCAAGTCAGAGGTGCTTCACCGGCAGGCCTACGCCTCTCAAAGTCCTCCCACCAAGTAAGAGCAACCCCCGAGAACTAAAACATAGTAAATGCCACACCACTCGACTCAAGGATCCCTGCTGTATGGAGCATATACTGATATCTATTAAGAAAACCCTGGGCATCCTCGCCCTCAGCTCCACTGAATGTCGGAGGCTGGAGCCTACCGAACCTCTTAAGATAACGCTGCTCATCGTCTGGCATAGATGGAACCACGAAGCCTTGCACTGGTACAACCTGCTTAGCTGGAGGTGCCTCTGGTGTCTGTAGTCCTTGCACCACCTGCTTAGGTGTGCGAGCAGCAGGGGTCTGATTGCCTCCCCCGGCCTGTGAAGTAGCTGCGGCTGCGGTAGTGGCTGAAACTACCTGAGCCAGGCCAGTGCAAACTGATAATATCTGTGCCAAGGTCTCCTGAAGTCCCGCAATCATGATAGGCACAACTGGTGCCTGAACAGGTGCTGCTGGAATATCTACAGCTGGAGCCTGATCCTGAACTGGGGCAACTGGTGGATCAGCAGGTGCTGCCCCAGCTGCTCTGCCTCTACCACGACCACGACCGCTTTCACGGCCTCTGGCAACCTTAGTAGGTGGCATTGGTGGTTGTCCGTCACGTCCGGTATCTTGTGTCCTCACCATCTGTGAGAGAATAGAATAATAGAAGTTTAGTTCTCAGTTCAATAAAGTCGCACGACAAGAGTTTCAAGAATGTAAGGTTTTCCTAAAGGTTCAGCAGCCTCCCGAGGATAAGTATAGACGTCTACGTACTGATCCACGAGACTCTACCAATCGGCTCATAACTCGTGAGACCAAGTAACCTAGGCTCTGATACCAACTTGTCACGACCCCAACCCCGATCGTGATGGCGCCCAACACACTGCTAGGCAAGCTCGACCAATTTAATAACCTTAACCATTTATACAGATCATGAATTAATTAACATGGATGAATTACTAAATCACAATACTGAATATCTGAAACAAAGTAAAAACATATGGAATCCCAAGTAATAAAACAACTATACAGCCCAAAGAGTCCGGTGTCACAAGTCCGAGCCTCTAATACAGGAGTATCAACCTACTATATATAGTCTATAGAAATGCGGAAATAAGACAAATAAGATAGAAGGAAGATCAGGACTGCGGACGTCAAGTGCAGCTACCTTGATACTCCCGGATAAGCTGCTAGGCAGAGAAATCTTCACTCAACCTCAGGCGTACCTGTATCTATACGCAAGGTGCAGGGAGTAATGTGAGTACTCCGACCCAGTGAGAAATAAATATAAATAAAGGTTGAGAATAAGAAATCCTGAATAGGCACAAAGTAATTCTATAAATACAGCAACTTGAACCCAGCAGTATAAAATCAGTAAATCAATGAAATGCTTAAGGAAATACCACAACAGATAAATAAGTAAATGACAATCAAATATGCAATGCAACACATAAACTGGTACTCTCCAATACCCGCTGCGGCGTGCAACCCGCTCCATTTATTTATCATCGATGGCGCTCACTGGGGGTGTGCAGACTCCGGGAGGGCCCCCTTACGGCCCAAGCACAATAATAAGCCATCTCGTGGCAACAACTAGGCCCTTGGCCTCATATCAATATCAATATAGTACCGCCGTGGTGCGCAGCCGGATCCTATACTCATTCCAAAACCACATAAGCCCCTCGGGCACAACAATATAGAAATATTCAGCCCAGACTTCCTTTAAAAATATTAATTAAGTTTCAAGTGAGAGAAAAGGTGGCTGAGTTTACAAAACAATATTAAAAACCAGGATTGAGTTCATTAATATGTAAAAATGGTAAGAAACCAGTAATAACAATCCCTGAAGGATTAAATCAATTGGCACGAAGCCCAAATATAGCAAGCAGCTCAAATTATAATGATAATAAATGAATTTCAGTCAAATATGCAGTATATTCATCTACCGGGACGGACCAAGTCACAATCCCCAATGGTGCTCTACCCTACGCTCGCTACCCGGCGTGCAAGTCACCTCAATATAGCACTATGATGTGCAAATACGGGGTTTCAAACCATCAGAACATTATTTACATCTATTACTCACCTCAAGCCAGCCAAATCCTAGCTCGCTATGCCCTTGCCTCTCAAATCTACCTCCTCGTGCGCCGAATCTGATCAAAACCACAATGAATACATCAGAATGTGCCAATGGAACAATACCCAATCGAAAAACAGCGAAAATCTCGAAATTAGCAAAACCTGAGCCCTGGGCCCACTTTTTGAAAATTAGAAAATTTAATATTAACAGATTCCTTATCTCGCCACGAGTCCATACATATAAAAATTATCAAAATCGGAGTCCAATGATCCCTCAAATCCCCATTTTAACTCTCTTAAGTTTCAAGCCTAATCACCATTTTTGCCTATTATTTCCTTGAGTTTTCAGCTGTAATCCATGTATTTACACCATAAAATCATGTTTTAGATTCAAAAATCCTTACCTCAAAGAAGTCTCTTGATTCCTCTCTTCCAAATCGCCTAAATTCTCCGAGTCCGAAGTGAAAAATATGAAACCCTTTAAAAATTCGCGAAGGGAAAATTAAATACCTCTGCCCAGTCACTTCCGCTTCTGTGGTCCAGTTTTCGCTTATGTGGAACCGCTTCTGCAGTCACAACTTCCGCTTCTGTGGAAATTCACTAAAAGCACTTGGCCGCTTCTGCGGTCCCCCTAGCCGCATCTGCGACTCCGTAGGTGCGGCTCCCTGTCCGCATCTGTGGTCCAGCCTAACATTGACCATTTTCGCTTTTGCGGCTTCCACGCTGCACATGCGGTACCGCACCCGCGACTCCTTTTCCGCAGGTGCGGAAATACCAGAAGTAGCACAGGTTTTGCAACATTACAAGTCCAAAACTCCCCGATCGCCATCCGAAATCACCTCGAGGCCTCCGGGACCTCAACTAAAAATACCAACGCCTCCTATAACATCATTCAAACTTGTTCCAATCATTAAAACACCTCAAACAACACTAAAACCATCATTTCTCATCAAATTCAAGCCTAAGTTCTTTAAAAACTTCCGAAATACGCATTCGATCAAAAACCCAACTAAAACACCTGCGAATAACCTGAAAATTTGCACACACATCCCAAATCACCTAATGAAGCTACTAAAACTCTCGGTATTCCATTCCAACCCTCGGATCAAAATCTCACCTATCAACCGGAATTCGCCAAAATACTAACTTCGCCAATTCAAGTCAAATTCTACACCGGACCTCCAAAATCACTTCTGATCACACTTCTAAGTCACAAATCATCCTCCGAAGCTAAGATAATTGTCAGAATCCATATCTGAGCCTCCTAACATATAAGTCAACGTTCGGTTGGCTTTTCCAAAACAAGCCTTCCTTAAAGAGACTAAGTGTCTCTTTTCTTTCTAAAACCAATCAAAATCGACTCGTTCACACCCAACACTGATAATGAAGCATAAAGGAGTAGAAAATAGGGGAAATGGGGTGGTAACTCACGTGACGACGGGTCGGGTCATCACATCAGCATCCTAGGCTAGATTATTTGTTACCTTAATATGAAGTTTGATACTTTTTGAACGTTTCTCCTATTGCTGTTGTGTATTTATGTTCGGACTACGGATATGGGATTCCGATAGCTCCCCCTGCACAGTTATATGAAACTACGGGAATGCACCCGGTAGATTTTCCCTAGTACTAGGTATTTATGTTTGGGACTACGAAACGGGATTCCGGTAGATCCCCGTGTAATATGAGCTGGACTACGGGATGGTATCCCGAGAGACTTATTGGATATGTATATTTGGGACTTCAGGATGGTATCTTGGAAGATCCCCCAATTGATATTGTTGGAGTTGAGTTGTATTTTCCTTCGGTGTTTACATTGTTTCTGCGTTGTTGTTGTTGTCCTTTATATCTGTGTTACTTTCACTGTTGCTCATACTTATACTATTTTCTGTTCTATACTGTCGAATTATATCTTTTATTTAACCTCAATAGAGCCCTGACCTTCCTCGTCACTACTCAACCGAGATTAGGCTTGGCACTTACTGAGTACCGCTGTGGTGTACTCATGCCCTTTCTGTGCATGTTTTTTATGTGCAGATCCATGTATTTCTAGTCAGGCTTACCATTCTTGAGGTGAGGTGATTCTATGGGACTTCGAGGTATATCTGCCGTGTCAGCAGATCGAGGAGTCTCTTTCTATTCCTGCATTTAGTAATTAGCCCTTCTATACTTTCTGTTCTTATTAGACATTCCGGAGATTAGAGCTATGTAGTATCTTTCTTAGCTTGTGATTCATGGGTTTTCAGATTTTGGGATAGTGTATCGGATTTTGAGAAGTTGTGTGTATATGCCGAGTGGCATTTAAATATTGTTTCCTTAAGTTATTTTGGCTTTTGATTATTTATTCCGCAAGATTGATTTGTTTTTCGCATTTGTTAGGCTTACCTAGTCGTAGAGACTAGGTGCCATCACGATAGTTCACGGAGGGCGAGCTGGGGTCGTGACAAGTTGAAATCTCAATATATGGGTAAATAAGTTTTAAAATTAGAACATATAAGCAAAAAATCGTGAAAAATTTATAAATGGCCAGTTTTACTCCTGGTCAATTAAATTTAGCCACATAATCAAAGGTCAACGATATTTAGCCGCGAAGTTAGAACGATAATAATTTGTTGACTAAAATACCCCTACTCTATTTATTAAATTTACGTGACTTGACCTCATATTCTTCTTTAGCACAATCTTGCAACGTCAATCTGCAAATCGAAGCAAGCTCTCTCAATTATTTGTCTGATTATTTGAATTTGTCTAGTTTGAATTTCTTCTACGATCATAGATTTAATTCTGATACTCTACGATTCTTCTCTTTGTAATTCAAACCAAAAAATTTAAAGTATCAGTAAAATAATTGAGTGAAGAATCAGAAAATTCTTCTGATTCTTCGAATTTTCTAGTTTGATTTTAATGCTTTAATCTATGTTAATGTCTAATTTTCTCAATGCGTTAATCTGTGCTTAGTTGTATTATATATCTTCTTTTCTGTAATTTAGATCGTAACTAATAAAATCAACATTGTTCAAAATCACAAAAAATAATATAAAATACTGCAGAACATAACGCCAGTATAATTTGTTGGACCTTTCTAAATTAATATCTAAAGCTGAGATACTTCTAGCTTATTATACTGAAAATATCTCATAAAATGGGTTTATAGTGCTTGATTCCAAAAATGAATAAAATGCAAGTATAATACGCCAGAGCGTTTTGTATTAATATGAAAAACTCAAAAAACTCCAATGTATTACACTGGAAGTATCTTTCATTCAAACAACTATAAACAATTACTAAAAAAATGGCATAGAAAAAAATACTAGTATAAAATACTACACTTTTCTTAATTTAATATGTACAAGTCAGAAATTTCCAGTAGATTATATTGGAAATATCTGTAATTCAAACCAGTAGATTATATTGTGAATAAAATGCTAAACGTTTATATCGTGCAGAATATAAATCGTGCAAAACATAACACCAGTATAATTTCCTGGATGTAACGACCCGACCGGTCGTTTTTATAAATCATGCCCCGATCCCCTATTAACTACTTTCCCTAAGTTCATTTATGTTATTTTGGTTTGCCGGGACGTTCGGTATTAGGATTCGGAGTGTTTTGGGACACTTAGTCCCTAGATGGGAGCTTAAGAGTTGAAAAATAATCAGTGTTTGGAACAGTGTGAATACGATCTCGGAATGGAAATCTGATGGTTCCGTTAGCTCCGTTAGGTGATTTCGAGGTTGGGACCGTATTCGGAATGTATTTTGGAAGTCTGTAGCTCAATTAGGCTTGAAATGCCGAAGTTTGAATTTTCGAAGTTCCGGTCCAATAGTGAATTTTTGATCCGAGGGTCGGAATTGAATTCCAGAAGTTTATGTAGCTCCGTCATGTCATTTTGGATGTGCGTGCAAAATTTCAGGTCATTCGAACAAGGTTTGGATAGGCTTTTGATCGAAAGTGTGTTTGATTAGAAGTTGAAGTTCATAGGCTTGAATCTTGGCTTAAATCGTGATTCCGACATTGTTTTGGGTGATTTAAGGATTGGTACAAGTTTGAATGATGTTATGGGGTATGTCTATAGGTTTGGTTGAGGTCCCGGGGACCTCGGGTGTGTTTCGGATGCTCAACGGGTCACTTCCTCCTATTTTTGAACTGCTGTTGCTGCTTCTGTTATTCCTTCATCGCATTCGCGATGTGGCCTTCGCGATCGCGATGGCTTACCTTGACCCCCCTGGGAAATTCAACTTTGCGTTCGCATAACCATTCCCGCGATCGCGAAGCCCAGTTTACTTCTCCTTTGCGTTCGCGGACTCTCTCACGCGTTCGCGTAGAGCAACTTCTGGGCCTTCGATATCTCCCTTCTACGCGTTCGCACTTACACCCACGCGATCGCGAAGATCTGTTTACCCCTCCTACGCATTTGCGTTCCTTTCATCGCATTCGCGATGTACATTTTCTAGACCTTCTCAAATTCCTCTACGCGAATGCGATCGCGATCCTTGTTACGCGATCGCGATGAACAAAATGCCTGGGCAGATTATATGTTCTTCAAACGAGGGTTTATGCCATTTTTCACATTTTTGACTTGGGAGCTCGGTCCTTGGCGATTTTTGAAGGGATTTTTACCTGGGCAACTTGGGTACGTATTTTTCACTCGACTTAGACTAATTTCCATGAATCTCCTCTTAATTTCATCCGTTAATTTCTGATTTTTAATGAAAAATGGGTAGAACTTCATAGGCCATGTTATTTAGTTTTGAGGGGGCATTTGACCTTCGATTTAACAGATTTTTATATGGTTAGACACTAAGAGTACGAGGGTTCTGAAAATGTGAAAATTATCCGATTCCGAGACGTTGGCCTGAGGGGCATTTTGGTCATTTTGCCTAATTTCGCGCTTTAGCTTTGAATTAAATAGTAGAATCAGTTGCTTGAGATGTTATTTAC
>MU750172.1:624-15644 GCA_026770625.1 Nicotiana glauca | reverse complement strand
TACTAATTCAGTTTATTTTATTTTCTTCCGCAATTATGGTTATCTTCCGCATTGTTAGGCTTACCTAGTCGTAGGGACTAGGTACCATCACGACATGTTCATGGAGGGTGAACTGGGGTCGTGACACTGGACCTTTCTAAATTAATACCTGAAGCTGAGAAACTTCCAGCTTATTATACTGGAAGTATCTCATAAAATGGTTTTATAGTGGCTGAGTCCAAAAATTTAGATAACACCAGTATAAAAAAACTCAAGTTCTTCCAGCTTATTATACTGGAAGTATCTGTGATTCAAATAAAAAGAACACATCTAAATTTTTACGATTCCCATAAGTTCTTGATTAAATTGATAGGCTTTTATGATTATATATGTGAAATCAATAAATTCTGCATAATAAAATAGTACAAAATATAATGCCAGTATAATATGCTGGAGATTTTTGAATTAATATCAAAATCTAAGATTCTTCCAGCTTATTATACTGGGATTATCTATGATTCAAATAAGAATACAAATTCACATAATTTCTTGAAAAAAAACCACAAGTATAATATACTGGAGCTTTATGAATTAATATGAAAAACTCATAAAACTCCAATGTATTATACCGGAAGTATCTTTCATCCAAACTACTATAAAAAAATTGTAAATAAAATGGTATAGAACAAAACACCAGTATAAAATATTGGACGTTTATTAATTTAATATGTAAAACTTAGACACTTCCAGTATATTATACTGGAAGTATGTGTGACTCCAGTAACCCAGTATAATAAGTTGGAATTTGCTTAATTAATATGAAAAACTCAGATAATTCCAGCTTATTATACTAGACTTGTATTTTTTAGCAGTATAACTTCTAAATATCTAATTATTTGGGTTTATTTAATACAGGATGCATACAAATTTCTTGCTTATCGCATTCAATGGCAAATGGACAGAAGATTACAAGTACTTAGATCATAAAATGAAGCTTCTCCTTATAAATGATGGGACTTCATTTGAAGAATTCATGAGTAAAATTTTTCAAGTTATGGAGTTCGACACCAACAATTTGAAGCAAAAGTTTGGCTTAATATCAATCTAGGTACTGCTAAGGGAATACAAGTGACAAAAGATGAAGATCTTACCTCGTGTATGATGCTTTTAAAAAACGATCTATACTATAAAAGTTCCAAATTTGTTGTTGAAATATCAAAAATACCAGATCAACAACCAGAAGGTAATGCAATAAAGAAAATTGACAATCAACAATTATTGCACAGAACCATATATGTTCAGGAAGAGCAACTGATGCTGATATCTCAAATAGTAGAAGAACAGGAGATACCAATTTATGATATTACAATGGAAAATGAAATTGTAATTCCTGTGGAAGATCAACACATTGAATCACTAGAAAATATTGAAGGAAGAAAAAGGAAAGCAAAAGGAAAGGCAAAAGAATACCATCAATAATTGTCACGACCCTAAACCCGGACCCGATCGTGATGGCGCTTCTCGTGAAGACAAGGCCAGCCGACACATTCCCATTCTAATCTTAAGCAATAAAATAATAAGTATTAAGCCTTAAACATGATAAAATCTCAAAAATAATCATTTAACAGTATAATTTGCGAAAAAACAAACCCAACACAGCCCGATACCGGGTGTCACTAGTCATGAGCATTTACTAAGGTCCAAATACAACTAGAGTGAAAAATATACTAAATACAGTCTAATGAAATCGAGAGGGAGAAAAGTAGTGCTGCGAACGTCGGGCAGCTACCTTGCTAAACTCCGATGACTCTGCCTCTTAGCAACCAATACCCGCTATCGGGTTCAGAAATACCTGAATCTGCACACAAGATGCAGGGAGTAAAGTGTGTACTTCCAACTCAGTGAGTAATAAAAATAAATAAAGACTGAGTGATAGAAAATCACGAAAAGTACATCAACATGCTGTATAGAAGCAGTACAAAACCAGTAATAAAGCAATGAAGCTATGAAATCTCTTAAGCACCTTAGCTCAGTTTAAACTTCTTCAAAAATGACTTTTCAATAGCTAAGCAATTGAATGCAAGCAATTAGAACAGATAAGCATAGAAGATCCGTCCTTCGAGCACAATTACACAATTAAACAGGTACATGGGAGGTAAATAAGAAAGATAATACATAAAGGTTCGCTCCTCGGGCACAATGTCAACAAATTTGCCCCTCAGTCAATATCTCAGAACAATACTAGCCCCTTGGGCTATATCTCAGAACCATACTAGCCCCTCGGGCTATATCGCACATCACAATGGGTATCCTCGCTCACTGGGGGTATGCAAACTCCTAGAGCGTACCCTTACGGCTCAAGCGCAATATCAAGCCATCTCGTGGCATCATAAACAGGCTCTCGGCCTCATATCAATATCAAGCCACCTCGTGGTGCACAATCTTAGGCCCTAGGCCTCATTATCATAATCAGTATATCACTGATGCGGCGTGCAGCCCGACCCAAAAGTATCCTCACATAAAGGCCCTAGGCCCTACTTAGTGAGAATCTCATAAGCTCCTCGGGCATCAGTAAAATATGAAGCTCAACTCAAATATCTTTGAAAATATCAATTAATGTGTTTAAAACAGAATAACATAGCTGTGTTTTTAAAATAGTGAAAATATAGCATGATTGAGCGCAACTATGAAATCAAACAGTGAGTAAAATATCATTAACAATCCCCTAAGGGTTCAAACATTTGGCACGAAGCCCAAATATGGCATTTAGCCCAAAGTATAATAAATATCAAACAATTAGCTGCCCATTATACAGAAAAATAGTCATTCTGGGTGGACTAAGTCATAATCCCCAATGGTGAGCGACCCCACACTCGTCATCTAGCGTGTGTTTCACCTCAATATAGCACAACGCTATGCAATCCGGGGTTTTGCACCCTCAGAACAATATTTAAAATCATTACTCACATCAAATTAGCCCGAAAAGCTACTCTGCAACACGCTTGCCTCTTGACCAACTTCCGAGTGCTCCAAATCTACCAAGTTCAGATTTTTATCATCAAATTATGCTAAATGAATGAATTCCGATTTCAAAATATCAATTTTAAGCACAAAATCCTAAATCAGTCAAAACCCGACCCCCGGGCCCGTGTTCCAAAATTGGACAAACTTTATACCAAAATGCTCTTCATCTTATCACAAGTCCCTACATATAAATAACTCAAAAATTGAAGTTTGTTTGTCCCATCAAATCATCCCTAGAAGGTCTTTGTCACGACCCAATCCCAAACCCGGTCGTGATGGCGCCTCTCGTGAGGACAAGGCCAGCCAGAACAATGCCAACATCTCTTTTAAAGCAATTAATTAACTATAACAATTCTAACACCTACTTAATATAGCAAATAATGCGAAAATAACGATAATAACGAGGGAAACCATCCCGATACAGACCAAATCGGGGTGTCACAAGTCATGAGCTACTACAGAGTTTGTAATGAGTCTACGAAATATAAAATCTGATACAATAGTCTGAAGGAACTCGAAAGATATAAAATAGGGGAGGCAAGGGGCTGTGGACATCAACAGCTACCTTGTCACTCCAACTCGCTGCTGGTCTGGGAAGAATCAGCACTCAGGTGCAGACTCCTCTATGCCTGTATCTGCACACATGGTACAGGGAGTAATGTGAGTACTCTGACCCAGTGAGTAATAATAATAAATAATAACCGAAGGAATGAAAACACATAACTGCACAAAGCAATTCTATATCACGCAGTAAAAATAGTAAATCAGCAGAACCGTAAAGAATCAAATGAAATCTCCTTTTAAAATTCGATAAATTGGGTGAAACAACCAGTAAATAGTGAGTAGAAATCTACCCCTCGGGCCCAGTATCAATTTCTCAGAACAGTATCAGCCCCTCGGGCTCAGTATTAGTCACTAAGCATAATATTAGCCCTTCGGGCTCAGTATCAGTCACTCAGCATAATATCAGCCCCTCGGGTTCAGTATCATATCACATGGGTACTCGCGCTCACTGTGGGTGTGCAAACTCCGAAGGGGCCCCTTACGGCCCAAGCGCTATATCAACATAAGGCCTGGAAGCCTTCTCAAATCACACTCGAGTCTTAAAAGCCTCCTCACATCACACTCAAGGCCTGAAAGCCTTCTTCGTCACTCACGAGGCCTGAAAGCCTCCTCACATCACTCCAGCCACCTCGTGGAATATAAATGTATCTCAGGCCCTCTATAATGACCCGACCGATCGTTTTGAGCCCTAGCACATCGTTCAGCAGTCTTAGGCCATGAGAAGCTTCAATTCAGGTTTTACGACTTGTACGCGTGGTCAGAATTGAATTTTGGGAAGTTCAGAGTTGATTTGGAAAGAGAATTCTTATCTCGGAAGCTTAAAGTTGAAAGAATGAACTAGGATTTGAATTTTGAGTAAACGACCTCGGAATCGGGATCTAAAGGTTCCATCAGGTTTGTATGATGATTTTGGACTTGGGCGTATGCCCGGATTGGGTTTTGGATAACCCGGGAGCATCTTGGCGCCTATATTTTGGAAGAAATTTTTGAAGTTTGGCTTGAAGTGCATTTCAGTATTATCGATGTCTGTTTGGGATTTTGAGACTGTGAATAGCTCCGTATGGTGATTCTGGAGTTGGGGGCGCGATCGAAAGTGAATTCGGAGGTCCGTAAGTCATTTTGGAGCCATTTGGCTAAAGATAGAAATTTGAAAGTTTTTGAGAAGTTTGACCAGTGGTGGTCTTTTTGATATCGGGGTTGGAATCCGATTCTGAAAGTTGGAGTAGGTGCGTAATGTCGAATATGACTTGTGTGCAAAATTTGAGGTCAATCGGACGTGATTTGATAGGTTTAAACGTCGGAAATAGAAGTTGAAAATTTCAAAGTTCATAAAGCTTGGATTGGAGGTCGATTCATGATTTTAGCATTGTTTGATGTGATTTGAGGCCTCAAGCAAGTACATAATGTGTTTTGGGACTGGTTGGTATGATTGGTTAGGGTCCGGAGGCCTCGGGTGGATTCCGGGTGGTTAACGGATCGAAAATGAGATTTTTGGAAGGTTGAGGACTGCTGGTTGCTATCATAACCGCACCTGCGAAAAAGGGGCCGCAGAAGTGGTTAGGAAGGCGCATGTGCTATTTTTTGGTCAAGGACTTGAGGACCGCAGATGCGGTCAAGGTTCCGCAAAAGCGGAACCGCATCTACAGAGAAGTGGTCGCAAAAGCAGGTTGGGTCGGCTCGGAGTGGACCAAAGACGTGGTCAAATTTCTGCAGAAGCGGGACCACATTTGCGGAGGGCATGTCGCAGAAGCAAAAAAGGGGCAGCCTTGGGCGGACCACAGAAGCGGTGATTGATCCGCACCTGCGGAACCGCAGAAGCGATCAAGGGACCGCAGGTGCTGAAATCGCTGGAGGCAGAAGGGATTTTTTAAATCGAGGTTTGAGTTCATTTCACCCATTTTTCATGGCTTGGGCGATTTTTTGGGGGATCTTCAAGAGAGGATTTTCATCATCAATGACAAGGTAAGATATTCTCACCTATTATGAGTTAAATACATCAATTATGTGTGTATTTAAGCATGAATTGTGTAGAAAAAACTTGGGGTTTTGAGGAAAAAACCTAGAAATTATATTCTTGGAATTTAACACGATATTGAGTATGGAATTTAGTGAAAATTATATATTTGAGTTCCTAAGGTCATGGTTAACCTTTACCTTCAAAAAATTTCAAATTCCGAGCACGTGGGCCTGAGGGCGTTTTGGTCCACTTTTCGATCGGGGTTAGGAATTTCTATAAATTAGACTGTAATGAATAATTGAGCATATATTAATGGGTTTGTGTAACCGTTGGCTAGTTTTGGAGCGTGGTGCATCAATTAGAGTCTTCGGAAGGGCGTGGAATGCCGGTTTGGATCTTCGGACCGAGGTGAGTCTCCTTTCTAACCTTGTAACAGGGAAATGTCCCCATAGGTGTAATAATTGATTATGTGCTCCTATTTGCGGGGGCTACGTACGCACGAGGTGACGAGAGTCCGTGCGTAGCTACTATTGTGCTATTGTCCGGGTAGTTAGGACCCAAAATCATGTTATACTTGGATTATTTATGAACCCATTGATAGCTTGAATTGCTTAAATCACCTTAGATTAGTAAATGAATTTAAAAACAAGAGATTAAATGTCATTTTTCCTGAATTGTTAAAAGAGAAATTGTTTTATTTGGATAAATATTCCCCGATAAGTTCTTAATTGATTGATTGAGCATGTATCCCTATGTGTACCTGCGTCGCATGCATGATTCGTGAGCAGGGTATGTGTTTATTTATGGAACGGGCCGAATGCCTCGGTAGATTAAATAGACGCATCTATGGTTCGTGCCGTTCGACCCTCGGCAGTGCACAATTTACATTTCTGTTAGATCGGGCCATCGCCTCGGTGTGATTTGCGCATTTTATATTGTCGCTTGAGAATTTTAAATGTGAAATTTTCCCTTCGCGAATTAGAACTGCTATATAAATCCATGATTTCCTCACATTTTTAGTATACTATCAATTGACCTCTAGTAAGTGTCGAAGTTAACCATCTCGTCTCTACTTCTTCGAGATTAGGTGGGATACTCATTGAGTACACGTTGTTTACGTACTCATACTACACTTCTGTGCATTTTTGTTGCACATGTATATGTATCTCTAGCAGCCTACTGGGCGTAGCAGCGCGAATGATTCTGGGACTAGGTAAGTTACATTATTCGAGGTGACCCGCAGCTAGTGTAGTCCCTTTCAGCATATTGTATTTATTTCTTATCCACTGTGTTTTGGAAGGAGGTTGTATTTTATTTCCCTATCAGTAGATGCTCACGCACTTGTGACACCGGGTTCTGGAAGGATTTTGGATTATTCAGTATTAAGTCCCTTATTGACTTTAAGTTCATTCTTTTTTTTTTGTAAAATCTTTATTATTTACTATTCAACGTAGAAGAAAAATGATTTCCGCAAATACTAAAACTTGAATTTAATTATGCATTCTTGGTTGGCTTGCCTGACAGGAGTGTCCGGCGCCGCCAAGACCCTTAGTGGATTTTGGGTCGTGACAACATGGTATCAGAGCACTAGGTTCCTAGGGTCTCATGAGTCATGAGCAAGTCTAGTATAGTGTCGTAGATCGGTACGGAGACGTCTGTACTTATCCTCGGGAGGCTGCAGGACTGTTAGGAATACTTCCCTTCTTGATTCCTTATCTTGCGATTTGATTTTATGTGAGTCTTATGCCTTTGTTCCGTTCCTACTCAATCTTATGCGACGCGAAATGCTTGTTATAAATCGAAAATTGAAGAATCATAATGGTA
This sequence comes from Nicotiana glauca, assembly GCA_026770625.1. NCBI lineage: Eukaryota > Viridiplantae > Streptophyta > Magnoliopsida > Solanales > Solanaceae > Nicotiana > Nicotiana glauca. The sequence goes on along the minus strand of MU750172.1, from coordinate 8,296 downwards.
CTACGGATGTGGTGCGGGATGTTTCTCCCGGTGTAGTTGATTGGACTATTATCATCGCTTCGTAGAAGGATATTTTATGGTTTCATCCCGGTAGCGGTACTTCTGAGAGCTCAGGGGCTAGGCACAGTTTACCACGATGCTTTTGAACAATTGTTCCGCAGTATTGATATGATGATATAAAGTTTGCCTATGTATCGAGGCAGTGAATGACTTGAAGGGAGGTTTACTCAGTGCATAATCAAGAGATTCTGTATTTATTCCCGGGAGGGGAAATACAATCGAACTAAAGATGGTCAGACGTGGACTAGTGGAAGTAATGAGACTTGGTATTTGCAAGCGTTGTAGAGTTTTCTTCTATGATGGGATGCTGTTGTTCTAATTGAACGTGCTAAGTTTTTCAGTGTTATGACCTTCTACAATTCGCCTTTGGGGAAAGATATTGTGAGATAGAATTGGAGACACAACTGTCAAATATCGTAGGATGCGGTAGTTCAGGATTGAATCAATATTTCTAATGTTGACGGTTCGTTAAAGATGACCTTCGGAAAGGTTCAAGTTAGCAGCAACTGTGGTTTCAGGTGCCACGAAGATAGATTTTGTTTAAGACAGTAAATGAGCAGTGAAGTATGAGGAAGGACATGTAGAAAGTGTCAAGAGGGGGCTAAAGTTTCCGGAAGGCCGAGTATAAGAGGCCAAAGGCCGAATAATCGATTAAGGGGATGAGTTCCGCCAAAGTGGGAGAGCGGTGGAGTCGCATATGTGCTTTGTAGTGGGATGACCACCTACCTTAAGGAGAGTTTGGAATGAATTGGGATTTTAGTGGCTGACGATTGAAGCCTGAAGAGTTAATTAGAAGTATAGGCTATCATGCGGTAGGAGATTTGATATAACGGGATGGATCTTCTTGAATGAAGAAGGATACAACATAACTTTGAATTGGAAGAATATTGCCGCACATTTAATTGATGTCTACGAGGGGTCAATGGACTTGTGCAGCTGGAGAGTGAGCTCGGACTCAGGATGTGTTATTGATGTCGTAGTGATTGTACCCCGTGCAGCAGCGTTGGAAGATGCCGGGGAGTGAATTCTATAGGTGGGTTATTCCTGTGAGCAGGTTAGCGATCGCATGGTTGGCGAGGCTTCTGCGAATAATTCTATTGGTTATATAGAAAATAAATCGGTTGTGCAAATATATTTGATGAGTCAGAATATAAGAAGGGGGTTTTACAGAAAGATTTCGAGAACTTTGGCAGTTGGTTGCGCGAGGTTACGTCAATAAGAGATAAAGAGGGCGGGTGAATTCCAGATTCGTAATATGATGGCTTCATGCTAAGTGGGAGAGTCCCACCGCTTATGATTGAGTTGCATGGTTAACTACTTGTGAGGTTTTTGGCTATTATCATATCGATGGGCTATTTCAGCTACGGAAGGACCATAAAAGATAATTTAAGCAAAGGAAGTATTAAAGGTGGGCTATCTTTGGCCCTATTGGCCTATGTTTAGACTTGGGGAATGATTCAGGATTTTGCCTTGTATAGATGCGGGTTCCCAGGGAAGTGATTCGGCGGGTTCTTCGCCAAGAGGGTATTCATGTGATGTAAGACTCATGGAGTTGATTATATTCAGGGCCAAGTCAGAGCGGGTGGCTCTCAGCAACAGCCTTAGTGGATTCAAAGAGGCCAAGTGTGGTGCCTAATGGTTTCGAGCCCATAGGTACGATTAAGAACCGAGCATGGTGGCAGTCTATGAGAAGAGGCACAAAATGTCCTATGATGTTTGACTTGCGATGTGGCGATTTGGAGGGGGGGGTACGAAATGGTTCATGGGATTTGAGACAGCATGGCATCGTGATTCAAGGCCACTCGAGATGAGTGCAGACAGAGTATGTTATGTGTTGGATGAAGTTAGTATTATCTCTAAGGCAATACAAGATAAATTGGAAAAAGTTAGATTGATTGTCCATAGTTGAAATTGGCATATTGGTATTAGTAATAAGTTTCCTTCAACGTGATCAAGTTATGCAAGTGATTATGACGGTACGTATCAGGATTGTCAGCCGCCGTAATTGATGTTATTCAGAAGCATTCTACTGTTACGGCTTCTTATGTGGAAGCAGATTCCGGAATGGCTATGGTGGCTTAGACTACTACTTAGAGATTTGCATATTCTACGGTTATGAGAATTCACCTATGTGATACTATGGATCTCCTGATGTGAGTTAAGTGAAAAGTTTTCATATGATGAAGTGTTAACCTATTAGTGGTTCCGGAGTTATAATGAAAAGCATGTCCTATCATATATTGGCATATTGGGTACAGTGAGTAGTATGGAATTTGAAGTGAAGACCAAAGTTGCAGCTCGGTGTTGTCAAAGATGTCGCGAGCTCGGATGAGCAGGAAAGGAGTTTTTGATGATTAAAGATTTAAACCAAGTATGAAGGTTTGGGATAATGTTGTTAAATTGAGAATATATGCCCGGGGGGCACTCAGTTACTGAGTTATGGACTGTGGATGAGTACTCCGGTTATGACGATCGCTATCGTGTATTATGAGAAGAGGGAGATTATTATGGACCTTGGAAGGGTTATTAGCTTAGTCAGTGCAACCAGAATCGGCTTGAGGTCGGTGGATGGATTCAAATGTGAATATGGCTCTATATCAGGCCAAACGTGTTCATGTCAGTAATATGCTCCTTATGGAGGAGTAGTCAGGGTGTTATTTCATTGGCAGATACTTCATGAAGTGATGCATTGCACCGTGTGAGTTATGAGATAGCTTGAGAAATTTCTTATGTGTTGAGGATCCACATAGAAGTGATGTTATATGAGCAGATGGATCTTGGGATTCAGATGGTATATCGCACCTCAGTTGTGCTTGAACTTTGTAGATTATAGCGCTATATGTCCCCTCAGGGATGGTATTATGCACTTAGTGTGCTTGCGAGCGAAGTTTGATATTTCATCGTAATGAGCAAATTTGGGTCGGTATGCATCTCCTTATGTGAGCTCTACGTGTGGATCGGGTGCACGCTTCCATGGGTATGTTATTTGGATCGGGTGGCACACCGCCATGGTTATGTTGTGTGGATCGGGTGGCACGCCGCCATGGTTATGCTGTTTGGATCGGGTTGCATGCCGCAACAGTGTGATATTCAGTACAGTTCCCCATATCTGTTTATTGTGTTCTATTTTCTATTTTTCTGAAGGAAGCTCATATTAGTTGTGCGCCCGCGTCGCATGTATGATTCGCGAGTAGGGTAATTGAAATTCCTTTTCAGAGTTCATTTTTCTTTTGTATCGCATTCTAATTGGTAGCCTATTGGCACATTGTGGCATTATATGAGACTTTTGATTATGTCTGGGGCGGCTTATTGCCTGAGCAGTTCGTGCTGGGTGAGGCGAGATTTTTGGATTTAGGATCAGTGCAATCTGAGTATATAAAGTAAATTATGGAGATAAGGTCCTGAATGAGGTGATGGTTCTGTCGGGGGGTATAGACCGAATGATTTGTTGACTCGGCAGTTGGTTATGAATTTCTGCACATCTCTTCCATCGTGGCGGTTTTGTAAAGGTTGGAGTAAGACCTGTGTAAGTCATGGGGTGCGATGGGAGCATCAGATTAGTAGGATTTTGACTAAGTTGATCAGAAAAAATTATTGTCGTCCGGTGAGTAAAGTGATGCAAAGTGTGAATTCAGCAGAGTTATGCAGTCATGTTTGGGTACAGCGTGTAGTGATTAATATGGTGATCTTATGGTGGGAACAGGTCGCGCATAGAATCCCGGATGTTGGAATTGGGCTCTAAGGCTTATTCGCTTGAACAAAAGGGAATATCTTCAGGATTGATCGAGCTGATGTGCTCAACTGAGTTGTGGTGGCATGAGAAGGTGCATGAGAAGTTAAATAGCGATTTCAGACTACTTCAGTGTAGTTTTCAGCACGTTCGAGGACGAACATATGTTTAAGTGGGAGAGAATGTAAAGACCCGACCGGCGTTTTGAGCCCTAGCGCATCGTTCAACAGTCTGAGGCCATGAGCAGCTTTAATTCAGGTATTACGACTTGTACGCATGGTCAGAATTGAATTTCGGGAAGTTTAAAGTTGATTTGGAAAGAGAATACTTATCTCGGAAGCTTAAAGTTGAAAGAATGAACTAGGATTGGACTTTTGAGTAAAAGACCTCGGAATCGGGATCTGAAGGTTCCAGCAGGTTCGTATGATGATTTTGGACTTGGGCGTATGTCCGGATTGGGTTTTGGATAACCCGGGAGCGTTTTGGCGCCTATTGTGGAAGTTAGCATTTTGAAAGAAATTTCTTAAGTTTGGCTTGAAGTGCATATTAGTATTATCGGTGTCCGTTTGGGATTCCGAGACTGTGAATAGCTCCGTATGGTGATTCTGGAGTTGGGGGCATGATCGAAAGTGAATTCAAAGGTCTGTAAGTTATTTTGGAGCCATTTGGCTAAAGATAGAAATTTGAAGGTTTTTGAGAAGTTTGACCAGATGTGGACTTTTTGATATCGGGGTCGAAATCCGATTCCAAAGTTGGAGTAGGTCTGCAATGTCGAATATGATTTGTGCGCAAAATTTGAGGTTAATCGGACGTGATTTGATAGGTTTAAAAGTCGGAAATAGAAGTTGGAAATTTCAAAGTTCATAAAGCTTGGATTGGAGGTCGATTCATGATTTTAGCGTTGTTTGATGTGATTTGAGGCCTCGAGCAAGTCCGTAATGTGTTTTGGGACTGGTTGGTATGATTGGTTGAGGTCCCGGGGGCCTCGGGTGGATTTCGGGTGGTTAACGGATCAAAAATAGGATTTTTGGAAGGTTGAGGACTGCTGGTTGCTGTCATAACCACACCTGCATAAAAGGGGCCACAGGTGCGGCGCCGCAGAAGCGGCTAGGAAGGCGCATGTACAATTTTTTGGTCAAGGGCTTGAGGACCGCAAATGCGGTCAAGGTTCCGCAGAAGCGGGACCGCATCTGCGGAGAAGTGGTCGTAGAAGCGGATTGGATCGGCTCAGAGTGGACCGCAGATGCGGTCAAATTTCCGCAGATGCAGGACCGTATTTGCGGAGTGCATATCGCAGAAGCAAAAAAGGGGCAGCCTTGGGCGGACCGCAAAAGCCGTGATTGATCCGCACCTGCAGAACCGCAAAAGCGATCAAGGGACCGCAGGTGCGGAAATCGCTGGGTTTGAGTTCATTTCACCCATTTTTCATGGCTTGGGCATTTTTTGGGAGATTTTCAAGAGAGGATTTTCGTCATCAACGACAAGGTAAGATATCCTCACCTACTATGAGTTAAATACATCAATTATGTGTGGATTTAAGCATGAATTGTGTCGAAAAAACTTTGGATTTTGAGGGGAAAACCTAGAAATTATATTCTTGGAATTTAACCACGATATTAAGTATGGAATTTAGTGAAAATTATATATTTGAGTTCCTAAGGTCATGGGTAACCTTTACTTTAAAATTTTTTTTGATTCCGAGCACGTGGGCTCGAGGACGTTTTGGTCCACTGTTCGATCGGGGTTAGGAATTTCTATTAAATTAGATTGTAATGAATAATTGAGCATATATTAATGGATTTGCATAACCGTTGGCTAGTTTTGGAGCGTGGTGCATCAATTAGAGTCTTCGGAAGGGCGTGGAATGCTAGTTTGGATCTTCGGACCGAGGTGAATCTCCTTTCTAATCTTGTAAGAGGGAAACGTCCCCACAGGTGTAATAATTGATTATGTGATCCTATTTGTGGGGGCTACGTACGCACGAGGTGACGAGAGTCCGTGCGTAGCTACTATTATGCTATTGTCCGGGTAGTTAGGATCCAAAAATATGTTATATTTGGATTATTTATGAACCCATTGATAGTTTGAATTGCTTAAATCACCTTGGATTAGTAAATGAATTTAAAAAAAAGAGATTAAATATTATTTTTCCTGAATTGTTAAAAGAGAAATTGTTTTATTTGGATAAATATTCCCCGATAAGTTCTTAATTGACTGATTGAGCATGTATCCCTATGTGTACCTGCGTCGCATGCATGATTCGCGAGCCGAGTATGTGTTTATTTATGTAACGGGCCGAATGCCTCGGCAGATTAAATAGATGCATCTATGGTTCGTGCCGTTCAACCCTCGGCAGTGCATAATTTACATTTTTGTTGGATCGGGCCATCGCCTCGGTGTGATTTGCGCATGTTATATTGTCGCTTGAGAATTTTAAATGTGAAATTTGCCCTTCGTGGCTTGATATAAATTGATAAGATAATGAAGAGTAAACCTTGAAAATCCTTGGTTATTTGTTGAAGGTATTTACCTGTTTTCCGGCTTCGCGAATTAGAACTGCTATATAAATCCATGATTTTCTCACATTTTTAGTGTATTGTCAATTGACCTCTAGTAAGTGTCGAAGTTGACCATCTCGTCTCTACTTCTTCGAGATTAGGCGGGATACTCATTGAGTACACGTTGTTTACGTACTCATACTACACTTCTGTGTATTTTTGTTGCACATGTATATGTATCTCTAGCAGCCTACTGGGAGTAGCAGCGCGGATGATTCTGGGACTAGGTGAGTTGCATTATTCGAGATGACCCGCAACTAGAGTAGTCCCTTTCAGCATATTGTATTTATTTCCTGTCCATTGTATTTCAGAAGGAGGTTATATTTTATTTTCCTATCAGTAGATGATCATGCACTTGTGACACCGGGTTCTGGGAGGATTTTGGATTATTCAGTATTAAGTACTTTATTGACTTTAAGTTCATTCTTTTTTTTTTTGTAAAATATTTGTTCTTTAATTTTCACCGTATAAGAAAAATGATTTTCGCAAATACTAAAACTGGTATTTAATTATGCATTCTTGGTTGACTTGCCTGACAGGGGTGTCCGGCGCCACCACGACCCTTAGTGGGCCTCACTCAGTCCAGAAAACATCATATGCCCCTCCGACGTCAATAGAATAGTAGTGCTTAGCCCAAACAGCAGTGAAAATATCAATTAAGTCTCAAAAATTCAATTAAGTGGCTGAGTTTGTAAAACAGTATAATCAACAGGACTGAGTTCAACTAATATATCAAATAGTGAGAAAAGAGTGATAAAAATCCACGAAGGACTCAAGTAGATGGCATGAAGCCCAAAATATGGCAAGAAGCCCAAATCATGTTGATACAAACATATCTCAGTTAAATACGCGGTAAAATATCAATGGGACGGACCAAGTCACAATCCCCAGTAGTAAATAACCCCGCGCTCGTCATAAGGCGTGTGTTTCACCTCAACATAGCACTACGTTGTGCAAATCCGGAGTTTTAAACCCTCATGTCACGCCCCAAATTCGAGGGACATGACCGGCGCTCGACCGGGTAGCCCCAATCAAGCGGACCTGGGTGCCTTTCCTAACCCACGTGTTACCCCTGTATTTTTCATTACTTATTAACCGAAGGATTAAGCAGTTCATAATTGAAATCACACTTTTTCAAACATTCCCAACACACTTAATTACTTAACAAATTTACAACTTACAAGGCCCAACATATATCTACATAAGTCCATAATCCCACGTTTTCTGTCTACGTAGCCTCTAAGATATGACAAGGATAATACAATACTTGCCGGTAACAAGGTTCCGGCTATACCTTACACAAAACCAAAATAAGACTCCAAAA
>MU750171.1:11024-39257 GCA_026770625.1 Nicotiana glauca | reverse complement strand
GTGTTATTTGAGGTGTTTTAAGGATTGGTGCAAGTTAGAATAAGGTATTAGGTGGTATTGGTGCTTTTGGTTGAGGTCCCGGGGGCCTCAGGATGATTTCTGATGCTTTACGGGGTAAATTTCTAAGTTTATTGCAACTGATATATTTTTCTTTCTGGTATTTCCGCTTCTGCGGCTTGGGAACCGCAGAAGCAGAGCCGCAGAAGCGGCTTCCTCGTCGCAGAAGCGAGTTTGGGTTATCTTCCAGGAAACCGCAGAAGCGATAGAGTTTCTGCAGAAGCGGATCCGCTTCTGCGAGATGGGAACCGCAGAAGCGGAATCTGAGATCTTTAAATGAAATCGCAAAAGCGGCCAGTGGTTCGCTTAAGCGGGACCACAAAAGCGGTCCCTTGTCCGCAAAAGCGGAAACAACTGTGTGGAAGTATCAATGTCAAGGGTTTAATTTCATAAGTTTGAAAATTGATTGAGAGCACGGGAGAAGGCGATTTTTAGTGGGTTTTGAAGAGAAAATCATTTGGTAACGTTTCTTTGATCCCTTTTCATTATAGTTCATCATTATATAGCTAAATACATCTTTTGAATTCGAATTTAGGATCAAAAACTTGGTAATTTGAGGTAAAGGTTCATAGACCAAACTTTGGGGTTTTGAGAGGGCATTTGACCTCCGATTTGGGAGATTTTTATATGGTTAGACTCGTGAGAGTATGAGGGTCCTGAAAATATGAAAATTATTCAATTCTGAGATGTTGGCTGGAGGGGCATTTTGGTCATTTTACCTATTTTCGCGCCCTAGCTTTAATTATAATAGTGGAATTAGTTGTTTGCAATATTATTTACGATGTGTAATTGAATTGAATAGATTTGGGCCATTTGGAGTTGGATACTCGTGGCAAAGGCGCTGTTTCTAGTGATATTGTGCCGATTCGAGGTAAGTGGCTTGTCTAACCTTGTGTGAGGGACCTTTCCCCTTAGGATTGTTACTTGATGTTTGAGTGCCTTGTGCGTGATGTGACGAGCGCATACTTGAGCCGATTGATGACATCCCGTTTTTATTTAAGCTATGGAAATTTAGTTCTTATTCTTATTTGCTTTATTCTATTTGAAGTTATGACTTGAGCTAGGTTAGTAAAAACATGTTTAGCTGATTTGACTGTCTAATTGCTTAAGGTGTTTTGACTGCGCTACGTGAAGCATGCTAGGCTAGTTCTATCTGTTTTTTACTTTTCGTACTTCATTCCTTGGTTTGTTTTCTGGCTGTGGTTGGGCATTTACATTGGGACTGCGGGTTCAATTCCCGATAGATCCCCCCCTTGTTTGTTTACTTTGGGACTGCGGGTTTGATTCCCGATAGATCCCCCTGCACTTTTACTTTGGTACTGTGGTTATATTCCCGATAGATCCCCCTGCACATTTACTTTGGGACTGTGGGTTAGATTTCCGATAGATCCCCCTGCACATTTACTTTGGGACTGCGGGTTCGATTCCCGATAGATACCCTTGCACATTTACTTTGGTACTACGGGTTAGATCCTCGATAGATCCCCCCTGCATATTGGTACATGAGTTGGACTATGGGACGGTATCCCGGGAGATCCACTGGACAGTTGAGGAGAGGGCTACGGGACGGTATCCTGGGAGACCCTCATTGGTATTTGAGATTGAGCTGTGTTTACTCTGTTTTTCTGCTTTATCCTTGTAGTTATTATTGCTTCGTTGAATTGCCTTATTACACTGCCGCGTTTATTACTTTTGTCAGATTTCCACACTGTTAATTATTGTTATTGTTATATTCTTTCCTCAGTAGGTCCCTGACCTTCCTCGTCACAACCCAACCGAGGTTAGGCTTGGCACTTACTGAGTACTGCTGTGGTGTACTCATGTCCTTCCTGCGCATGTTTTTCATGTGCAGATCATCCAGGTACCTCTACTCAGGCGCATTATCAGTGAGGCAGGAGGATCACGAAGACTTTGAGGCAGTTCTGCTGCATCCGCAGACCGACGAGTCTCTCTCATACTCTACCACTAGTATTTAGTCTTCTTTCCTCTGGTTGTTAGACATTGTGGTGTTAGGAGCCCTTGCTGTACCTTTCTATAGCCTGTGTTGCCTGTGAGTTTTCGGGTCTTGGGGCATTTTAGTAGACTTGTGTTATTGAGTTGTACATGTCGAGTGGCATACAGTACCGTCTTCTTCCAGTTATTTAATTTGGTTTATTCTATTTTTCCACAATTATTACATTTTCCGCAATATTTGGCTTACCTGGTCGCGGGGACTAGGTGCCATCACGACATGTTCACGATCGGTGAACTAGGGTTGTGACATAACAACAATTCATCTCACCTCTCACGCAACTAGATTGTATCAGAGGATAGAGTCGAGAGCCTACAACGATTATATTCAATTTTAAAGATCACTATGGTCCAATTAAACCACTCGATTATTATCAAAGTCAACTCAAGAGTCACAAAATCACTAACTAGAGCTATATCCTTCAAAAACCTTGTCTCTAACCATAAGCACATAGTTAAGTGTATTAGTACCAAATGAAGCATGATTAAATCTTTGAGAATTACTTGATTAAATATTTTTATTTATTACTACTACTATTGTTACCTAAACATAAAAAGGGACTCATTCCCTTAAGAAGGTTGTCGCGCCATCCATCATATGGTGAAGATTGACAAGCGCCAAGAATTTCACTTTGTTCTTCTTCTGGTACACATCTTCTAATCACCCCATCTGCACAAATCCAGAAAAGTTTTGGTTTATCCCAATAATAATCTTAATAGTCCCATTTAAGCTTTTTTCCTTTTGCTTGAAGAGAACTCGTCCGAGATGAATCCACACACAAGAAAATTTGTTAAATCTGCAAACTATGGCACCTCTTTCATTGAAATTTCCAAGAGTTGCTCATCAGGGAAGGAGTCATTGATTTCAAGGCCATCATGTTGCCTCCCCTCCTCCTCCAAAAGAGACAAGTGGTCTACCACTTGGTTTTCACTACCTTTTGTATCTTGGTGTCAATATCACATTCTTGCAACAATAGTACTCATCTCATCAACCGAGATTTGGAGTTCTTTTTGCTCATAAGATAACGAAGCGTCGCATAATTTGTATAGACAATGGCTTTTGTACCTATCAAGTACCGGAGGAATTTCTCAAGAAGCTTACACAACGAGTTCACCACCTTAGAAAAGTCTTTGATGAAGCGCCAATAAAAACCCGCATGCCCTAAGAAACTCCGCACACCCTTCACCGAGGTTGGGGGTGGAAGCTTTAAAATTACCTCAATCTTTGCATTGTAAACTTCTTGAGATTTTGTGGCAAGGACAATGCCTTCCTCGAGCATGAAATGGCATTTCTCCCAATTAAGCACCAAATTTCGTTTCTTCACATCTATCCAACACTTTATCAAAATTTGCAAAACAATCATCGAAAGAATCTCCAACCACAGAGAAGTCATCCATGAAAACATCAAGGTAGTCCTCCACCATATTCGTGAAAATAGCCATCATACACCTTTGAAAAGTCATCGGGTGCACTGCACAAACCAAATGATATCCACTTGAAAGAGAAAATACCCATAGGGACATGTAAAGGTTGTTTTCTCTTGATCTTCCGGAGCAATGATAATTTGGTTGTATCCCGAGTACCCATCAAGAAAGCAATAGAAAGAACGAACGGCCAATCTATCAAGAATTTGATGTAAGAAAGAAAGTGGAAAGTGATCCTTCCTTGTGACTTTGTTGAGATTGCAATAGTCCATACATACCCTCCAATCGGTCACCATTGTTGTAGGAATCAATTCATTCTTGTCATTGGTGACCACTGTCATGACCCATTCTTTGGGACACATTGAACTGAAGAAGTCCATGAACTATCGAAAATAGGATAGAAAACCTCAGCATCTAACCACTTGATAATCTCCTTCTTGACAACTTCTTGTATAGACTCGTTGAGTCTCCTTTGATGCTCAATAGATGGTTTGATACCATCCTCCATCTTGATCTTGTGCATGAAAAAGGCGGGGATTATCCCCCGAATATCATCCAAGCTCTACCCAATAGCCTTCTTCCTCTTTTGTGGCACCGCCAATATGGAATCTGTGAGCACGTGATTTTTGCCCTAAGTGAATTATTCCCAAAATTCAAACAAAATGATTTCTTCCATTATTTTAAAATTTTGTGAATTTTGTGTTATTTTCTGTTAACTGTTTGTATTTTATTTGTGCATTTTAATTCATATAAAAAATATAAAAAATACACTTGGCACTTGCATTTAGGATTTAATATTATATTTTAGGATTAATTAGCGGTTAAGTTGTTTGCAAAACAAAATATAAAGAAAATGACAAAAATGGTTCTTTGCATTCTTACTTTTATTTTTTTTTAGGATTTGTCTTAAGTTTAAGTTTAAAATTAGAAATTAGTTAATTTTGAAAATTAAATAATATAATTTTAGAGTCAATTTGGTCTTTGACTTTTGAATTTCTCATTGTAACAAAAAAAAAAATATAAATACAAAATAAGAAAAAGAGAAAAAGAAAACAAAATGAAAAAGGAGCAAAACAAAAAGGAGTAGATAAAAAGCAAAGGAAAGGGCTGCCCACAATTTGGGCCTTTTTTAATTGATTTCGCCCATACCCGTCCCACGCCCAAGCCCAAACTCTGCCCCACCCAGTCGTCCTCAGTAGGTCACCAAACAACCTCGTTTAGCGCCAGATCAATCCGAGTCGTCGATGATACTCGATCAAACGGCCCTGAACTGTGGGTCAATTAGTATAAAACGGTCGGATAGTCCCCCCCACCCCTTTATCATCGTCTCCCTCACATCAACTCTCTAAAGATTGACCCCAAACCCTATCACGTCGCCCCTTTTTCCACCGCCTTGGGGTGGCGGCACCACCACCAACAGGCCCCAAATTAACACTCCTCACTCCCCTCATTCCTAATCTATGTTTCTTTTCCCTCGAATCATCATCAAATGCTTCGAATATTGATTCGAAGGTCTGACCAAAATCTCAGTCTAACCAAACCAGCATAAAATTGGACCCCATAATCTTCATGACTCCCTCAACCTGAATCCCTAACCAAAAACCCTCAAATCCCGCCAGAATTGGACGAACTGCAGATCTAGGGTTCATGCGGTTCGAGACTGTTTTGAGAATTTTCAAGTCGAGTGAGTTCTAGTTAATATTATAGGTCTATTTTTGATGAAATAGACATATAATATTTACTGGAAGTCATTTTCGAATAATCTTTCTTGTGGAGTCCGAATTTCAGTGAGTTTTGTTTTTTTTTTATTTTTTTATTTTTAGTCTTTGCTTAATTTCATTTTTAGAAAAACAAACACCAATTGAATGGTTCTCATTTGGTTTAGCTCGTTGAAGTAATCCTGTTTTGGGAGTAATTAGATTTTGTTAAGCGTTAGTTTATCAATTAGAATTTAGATTATTGTCCCTTTGATTTTAGTAGGTTGATTTGCAGCCTTGATTCTTACATGCTCTGTTAGTTTTAAGTAGGATGGTTATAGTTGTTTGTTTAACTAGGGTAAAAAAGGAGGCTGAATTCATTTGGATTAGTTTAGTAAATCTTAGGAAAAAATAGGGGTAATTGAGGAAATTCAGTGGTAGGGAATCTTTTAAAACTAATTAGAATTCACTAGAATACTCTAGAATGGTGTCTAGTTTAGGATTTTAGGAAGTATAATGTACTAACTTAAGGAACAAGTTAAGAAATAAGGGACTAAATAAGTAAATAAATAGGGGCTAGAGGGCAAACACAAAATCTGAAGGCTGCCCTCATTTTGCCTATAAAAATGGCATTCACATGCCTTGAAGGGAATGTTTTTGGAGCTCTAGAATTCTCCCAAAAAACCTTCATTCAATCTGAGCCTCAATTTGAATTTGAAATCCTTAGAAGTTCAGATCTGAACTTTAGAGTAAAATCCTCCTTTTAGATCTTGTTTTTCAGCAAAAAAATAAAAAAAATCCAACAAAATATAGTAAAAACTCCAAAAAATACTGTTTCATTAGATTAATTTCAATTCGTAGCTATTGAGTTATGGTTTCTGGATCAACGACTGTCTGTTGAAGCTCCATAGGATCACCGGTTTTGGTTTTTTACAAATTTGGTTGGAGATCAGTGTGGTTCTAGTTGGTTTATTGCTGCCATTATTCTGTTATCACTTCCTGGGATTCTGGTTGATTTTGGCTGAAAATGGGTTGTGTGTGAGTTGTGTTCTCGTTGACCAAGTGGTTGTGATTTGCTGGATGTTTTGCTGATCTTATTTTCCCTTTTGCCTTGCCCAATTCCAGGTACATTTGTTGTCCCTAATGCTTTGAAGCTTCATTCATTGTACTTGAATGACTATGAAATCAAATGACGAAGCATTGTTATCACATGAGTCTGCCTCTGAATTTTCCTATTAGCTTAGTATGTAGTTATAAATTTCAGTACGCTTTAGCATCAATCAGAACTCTTGAAAATTGTTTTATAATTAAACTAGAGAGACTCTGGACTATTGATTATATGATCATGAGTTTGTGCTGGATCATATGAGTTACCCAAATTTGCTTAGTTAACTGTATCATTAATGTGAAGATGAGTTTGTGCCTACTCACCTAGATTGTAATAGTTAATTGATTTAGCTTCAGATCCAGAATGATAGGGTCTTAAGCAGGCATAAAATTAGATTTGACTAATTTCACGAATAACGTGGTATAACAGCTGATCACTTTAGTTATGTTAAGTTTTTTTTTCTTCCTATGATTGTCTGAGTTAATTCATAGCTTAAACAACTCCATTTGATTACTTGTTCTGAATCTAACCGTTGTATGAACTTGAAGCAGGCACTTTGAGTCATTGTTTTAGATAGCAAATGTTTTAGCTTGATCAATGCATATGGATGATATAGCCATACTTTTAAATTATGTAAGCTTAGACAGAAAACTATAATTAAGTCATTCACTGTCACTTTGCGTAGCATAATTGGAAATAACTTCAGGAGTCCTCTATTTTAAGTGAATTGATACTTTGCTGGGGCTTGACAGCCTATTTGCCAATGGTATAGGCTTTAGTGTCTAAATGAATGGCCCAGACTTCACGTCTATAAAAACTTCTCCAGGCTGGTTGGCCCTATTCCGTTCCCGGGCACTTTCTGAGGCCCCAAAGCCTCTAGGGGCCTGAACTAATTGAAATTCATAGGTTTAAAATAATAGTTCCAAAACAATGCTCATTAATTAGGACATTTCTTTATTACTAGATACAAATTAATAAGTAGAAAACCATAGTCACTTTAGGATCGGCCTTTAAATAAAAATGATGAGACGAGCCTCGTCAAACAAAGCATATAAATCACGGGGCCCTCAATAAATGGTTATATTAAAATACTTAGATTCCGGGATGGTCCGTTTATTGAATTTCACGGCCCTCCCCAAAATAATAACGCGTAAGACAAGAGGGGTTGCTCTGATGGTAAGCAACCCCCACTTCCAACCAAGAGGTTGTGAGTTCGAGTCTCCCCAAGAGCAAGGTGGGAAGTTCTTGGAGGGAAGGATGCCGGGGGTCTATTTGGAAACAGCCTCTCTACCCCATGGTAGGGGTAAGGTCTGCGTATACACTACCTTCCCTAGACCCCATTAAGTGGGATTATACTGGGGGTTGTTGTTGTTGTTGTTGCTTTAGGCGCGTTAGTTTAATAATATTACTTTCCTAAACTCGGGTGCACATTTATGCGACCCAAATCCAAATCTCAACGAAGTCGAAATGTGTCAAAAATCGGGGGTGCATTTATGTGACGCGATTCGAGACGTGTCTTCACGATGTTGCAATTATCTTAAAATAATAATAATAAAAAAAACGGTTCAAAGTTAAAAACACATAGGTAAAAACATGTATTAAACTCAAATTGTAGCCAAATATAACAGTTGAGCAACCGTGCTAGAACCACGGAACTCGAGAGTGCCTAACCCCTTCTCCCGGGTTAACATAATTCCTTACCCGAATTTCTGGTTCGCGGACTGTTAAACATAGTCAATTCTTTTCCTTGATTTGGGATTCAACCGGTGACTTGGGACACCATAAATCTCCCAAGTGGAAACTCTGAATTCTCTAAATAAACGAATCCCATTTCGATTGTCACTTCAAGTTGGAAATAACTCCCTTATTATTATGGCCTTCACGGGGTGTAGTAGTGAAAAAGGAGGTGTGACAGCTCTGGCGACTCTGCTGGGGAGACAAACCCAGAACTTCGGTTCAGGGTTTATGAATTCGAGCTTAGAATAATTGTTATGTTTGGCTTTATCTAATTTTCCTACATGTTTTCCTGCTAAATATGCTAAATGCTTCACCGCTTTGATATTATTTGAACTGTATATATAAACTGTGCCGAAACCCTTCTCTTCTCACCTCCGAGGATGTGCTTACTAGTTGAGACTCCCTATTCTGTTAGTGTCATACCTTGAAATAAGAAAGAGGCAGGACAAGTTACTAAGCCGAACGATCCCGCGGGTCTCCGGTACGTAGCCCCCTCCTCGACTCGAGTTGTCCGCTCGGGTACACAGTCTAGAACACATACCCTAGTTTTGAACCTAGAATAACTTGACTTCATACCGGATCCCTAGTAGGAGCGCTTATTTGCGTCACGTGCATATGACTTACGGGACTCAATACAGGGGTTGGGTCCGTCTAGGACAGGTAACCTGAAATGAAAAGACCATCCTCATGCATCTTATGTGTTGCGTATGCATTTATTTGTCTGGGACTCACATGCTGACCGGCATGAATATTTGGAAAAATTGAACACAAAAGAGAGAAATAGCAGTGTAGAGAGTTAATTACCTGTTTTCAAAAAACGACCAATGTAAAAATAGAGTCGAAACTCTGCCGAATTTTTTAGGAAAATGAAAAAAGAAAGAAAAAGGAAAAAGGAAAATTTGTTCTTAAAAAATGGTTTGTTTTATTTGTCAATAAAAAAGAAAGAAAGAAAAAGAAAACAAAAGTGTTTTATTTTCAAATCGCTTGTTGAAAAAAAAATATAAAAGGAGTCCTGTTTTTCGAAATAATGCATTTGTCAAAAAAGAGTCTTGTTTTCGGAAATAGTTAGTTCAATCTGCCCGAACTACGCTGGTTTGATTCTTACCGGGTGTGAGATACGTAGGCAACCCTCATCGGGTCCAACCAACCCTTTTGCAAAAATAGCCAAAAATACCACAATTTTAATTTTTGTCATAAATAAGTCGGGTAAGGCTATTCTTGTCTAAACAAGCAGAATGTC
Source organism: Nicotiana glauca (assembly GCA_026770625.1). Lineage (NCBI taxonomy): Eukaryota > Viridiplantae > Streptophyta > Magnoliopsida > Solanales > Solanaceae > Nicotiana > Nicotiana glauca. The sequence continues at coordinate 29,983 of MU750171.1, read as the reverse complement.
CCTAAAGGGGCACCGGAGGGCTGTCTTTGCAACAACATCCACCCTGTGTCATTTCTCAACTGTTAGCAGGCACAGCCTTAAAATCTTCTCCCGAAGTGCTGAAAGGCTATATTTGCAAAACCGTATTTATTTTTATTTTTTGAAATTAGAAATTTGGATGAAAAGAGTAGTGTCATTTTTTTTCTTTTAGGTTAAAATAAGTGATTAAATCACCTTAATAAATGTGCAGGATGGGCACGACTCAAAATGAACCTTTCTCAATCATGCATAAAATCCCTTTGGTGTTACGTCTATAGTGGAACGATTTAGGAGGAGAAGGGCAAGATGAAGTCAAGAAATATTTGAAAGGGCTTACCGGTTTGTTAGAGATTGTGCCTCGAGGAGACATTATAAGAGCACTGGTCACCTGTTGGTACCAGGCACATAACTTGTTCCATTTTCCAGACTTTGAGCTTACCCCTACACTAGAGGAGATAGTCGGCTACATCGGAAAAGATGAGGTTCCTTTAAGGGACAAGTACTTAGTTTCCCCGAGAACTGTAGCCGTGCACAGATTTTTAGACTCTTTGAAGATACGCAGGACTGTTCACAACCCAGATCTAGCAAATGGCTTTTGTGCTCCACACTTCATATATCACAGATATGGCCACATCGGGGGGTTCAACAACCCGGAAAGCAAGATATGTAGCAAACGAAACCGTCAAAAATGGGAGGATCATAGACGTTTCGCTTTTATGGTGGTTTTTCTGGCGCTTGTGGTATTTCCAAAGAAACACAGAAATATTGACATAAAAATAGTCGGGGTCGTAAGCACTCTAATGGATCAAGCCTAAAGCACTCTTGCGCCTATGATATTAGCCGAAATCTTCCACGCTCTTACAGCCTGCAAAGCCGGGGGAAATTTTTTTGAGGGGTGCAATCTACTTCTGCAAATGTGGATGACCGAGCACCTGTGCCATCGTACTCAGTTCTTAAGCTATGGTTCTTCAGAGAAAACATGCATAGAAGAGTTTTATGTGAGGATTAAAGGGGTCAATCTGCCTGAAAGATTCATGGTTTGGACGACATATTTCCGATCCCTCACCGTTAGTCAAATAGAGTGGACGCTTGGATGGTTACCTATTGATGAAATCATATATATGCCAGCAGCAAGGCAGCACTTCCTCCTAATGGGTTATAAGAGAATTCAGCCTTATGCCCCGTATCGGGTTTTAAGGCAACTCGGGAGGTGCCAGATAGTGCCAAAAGACGGTGATCTTAGTGCTCAGGTAGTTGAGATTAGCCCTGACAGGCAATTTCCTGAAGCAAGAGTCCGCCAGATCTGGAATGAATGTCAATACTTAAAATCAGATACTTGCGTGCAGGATCGGGCCAAAGGCAAAGTGTCTCTAGGATACCTTGCTTGGTATAGGAGAGAATGTGAGCACGAGAGGCTGGCTAAAAGACCTCACATCCAGGAGTTTGCTGAATCATCGCAAGAGCAGTGGGTTTGGTTAACCAAAGAAAATGAGTACAGGGCAAGAATAGGAGAATTGGAAAAGCAAATCCGAGACCTTCAGTTTGGGAACAGCGTGCAAACTGCAGCCGACGAGGGTGAGAAAAAGAAATTTGCCAAAGAGAATGAAGCCTTACGAGCCCAAATCCAAAAGATGAAGGTAGCAGCTGAAAGACCTGTCAGGAGCGCCAAAGATGCAAAGCTTATAGAAAACCTAAGGCAAAAAGTGAATGACTACAGTTTTGACCTCAACAAGGCAGAAAGAGAATTAGCTGGGGTTCGAAAACAATTGGCCAGAAACGCGGAAGAGCGAGCTCGAATGGTTAAACAGTTGAAAGAAGAACACGATAATGAGGTCACGGGATTGAGGAAAAAGGTCATCACCGCAGAAAACAAAATTATCAAACAGGCAAAAGAATTCAAGGTTGAAAAAGAGCACTGCTACACAGCATTAGCCCAATTAGAAATGGACCTGCAACAACTGCAGGAACGAAATCAGCAGACTTTGGAGGCGAGGGCCCAACAAATAAGGCGACTGCTTTAGGAAAAGGGAATAATCAGAGAGATAATCGTGGCTACTGCTCACTACATTACCAGGAAATGCTAAATGTGCAAGAACATGACTCATACTATCTTCTTTTCCTTGGTGATGATATTTGTGAAACAGATAATGAGTGACCTGGACAGACTTCAAAGGGAACTTGCATATAGGCCCGCGGCGAGACCGAACGATGTCTTGCGGGCACCAGGAGATTTAATGTATTCATGATTGTCATTTGAGTATGTAATTCCTTTTACTAAAGTCTATCAGTTGTCTGAGTTTGTATTTTTGTTTTGGGTCGGTCTGTATTTTCATTTTGAAATAGAATAGTTGATAGTGGAGTTTGTAGTTTGTCTTGTCATTTAGATTCTGTTAGTTGTCCTAATGCGTCTGTGTTGAGTCTTTGTAATCGAAATATTTGCTAATTCCAAAACATTTTGCTTCTATTTTTTTGTATTTATTCTTGAGAACTACGTTTCGTCTGATTCATGCGGGGTCATGATATATAGGCAATCTCCATAGGATCCGACCACAATTAAATAAAAAAAAAGAAGGGAAGAAAAGCGAAAGACCAAAAAAGAACCAAAGATGGAAAGAAAGAGAGCCAAATAAAAACAAAGGAGAAAAAAAAAAGAATCCACAGCAAAAGAAAAAATTGCAAAACAAAAAAGAAACAAAGGCAAGAATAAAAGAAAAGAAGTCGCAGTCGCGAATAAAGAAAGCCTGGATGACGCAAGCAGTCGAACAAAGGCATAATAGAAACTGTTAACTGCCTAGGTGCATTCATTCTCCAAATGTGCGGTTATCTATTTGTAAATGCCCTAACCGCTAACAACGTTGTTGTTGATGATGAGTCCAGGCAAGTTGTTCAGTTGACTGGCATTCTGGAAACCCACCCATATAACACCCGCTCTAAGGATACATCAAAAATGGTAAGCCAAGAGCTAGAGGCAAGCATTGTCGACCCGTCTAGGGAAGAAGAAGTTGCGGATGTCAATGCAATGAAAGAGGAGATGTATAAACTGAAGCAACATATGGCCGAAATGTACTAGGCATGGGCAAAGGGACACCCACTACCAGACTATCCTACTAACCCCACCTACATCCCACCATTAGCTCAGCCACAAGATCCTCCCACAGTGAATTCCTCTCCGGCCTACCCTACCTACCAGCAATACTATGCAACTACTTCCCAAACACCACCACCTCCACCACCCAAACAAATCCCATGCCCTCCACCACCAACTACTCATGTGTTTGTGGCTCCTCCACCTGCCGCATTACACAGATCTTCTAGTGAGCCCCTGTTCCAAACCTAGGAAAACCACTATTACCCACCAAACCCATCTTCAAACCTCCATAACCATACCCTTACACTCCCCGTCTTGATATCTCAGCTAAAGAAGAGAAGCCTCCCAAAAACCCTGAGCAGGAGGAGATGATACAAAAGGTGAAAAGCTTAGAGCAATCGTTTAGAAATATGCAGGGTCTAGGAGGACAGGTGAGTGTGGCCTACAAGGACTTGTGCTTGTTTCCCGACGTCCAGTTGCCCACGACATTCAAGTTACCCAAGTTTGATCTATATGACAGACATGGTGACCCAGTAGCCCATCTGAGGGAATTTTGCTGTAAGATGAGAGGTGTTGGGGGAAGAGATGAGTTATTAATGGCATACTTTAGTCAAAGTCTCAGTGGTGCTGCTTTGGAATGGTACACGCAGCAAGATCATGCTCGATGGTACACCTGGGATGATTTGGCCCAGGCATTTGCAGGCCACTTTCAATATAATCTCGAGATTGTCCCGGACCGTCTATCACTAACCAAAATTATGAAGAAGTCGGGGGAAAGCTTCAGAGAGTACGATTTTCGGTGGAGAGAACAAGCCACAAGAGTCGATCCTCCAATGAAGGAAAGCGAGATGGTTGACTACTTCCTGTAGGCTTTGGAGCCTACTTAATATGGTCATCTGGTGTTGGCAGTTGGAAAAACTTTTAATGAGGTAGTGAAAATGGGAAGTATGGTAGAAGAGGGTCTCAAGTCCAATAAAATTATGAGTTATTCGGCAATCAAAGCAACTACCCAGGCTATCCAGAGTGGCACTGGAGGGATATTAGAAAAGAAGAAGAAGGAAGATGTTACAGTAGTAGAATCAAGAGCTTGGTCTGGGGGTCCATCACCATATTATCACCAACCACGACCCCATCCCCAAACCTACCCACACACCCTATATGGCCTACCGCAACACTACTATCCACCTCCCGCCCCCCATTTCTCTGTCCACCATCCCCAAACATACCCCCAACCTCAGGCGCCATGGCGTGCACCTACCCCACAAAATACTTACCATATTCAAAATACCTACCCACCTCCGAGAGCCTACAAAAACCCCACTGGACCCGGTTTTCAACCTAACCCTGTTTCTAAAAATGATAGGCTGCAGAAGAAGAAAACTTTCACTTCGTTGGGAGAATCTTACACCAGCTTATACCATAGATTGAGAAAACTGGGTACGTTAAGTCATATTGAAACCAAAGTGCCAAATCCTCCCCCAAGGAACCTGGACCACTCGGTGAGTTGCGAGTACTGCTCGGGTGCCGTGGGGCATGATACAGAGAAATGCTGGCATTTGAAAACGGCCATCTAGGAGCTCATTGATACCCGCCGAATTAAGGTGCAGGCTCCAGAGACACCTAACATCACTCAGAATCCATTGCCGGCCCATCACGAGACCCATATGATTGAGTTAGTGCAAAAGGAAGAGTATAAGAAGCCTTCATAAACTGTAATGATGATCAGGGCCAGTGAGAACAGAGGAAATGAGAAATCAACCAGTGGGAAGGCATTGGTCAAGGTAGAGCAGACAATCAGCGAACCAGTGATGCAGGTAAAATGAGAACCAGTTAAAGTAAGGGTACCGGGGGCAGCTGTCAAGTCCATTGTGATCGTAAAAGGCGTTTGCATAGAGCCGGTTATCATTAAACCAGTGACTCAGTTACCAGTGGTCAGTGAAAAGGTCGTCCCATGGAATTATGGCTGAGTGACTGTGACGTACAAAGGGAAGGAAGTTAAAGAAGAAGTTTGTGAAACCCATGGGCTGACTCATTCAGGGAGATGCTTTGTCCCTGAGGAACTGAGAAAAGCTAAAGCAGCCAAAGATAATCTACCACCAGTAAAAAGGGCCGTAACTAAAGAAGAAGCAAAAGAATTCTTGAAAAAGATAAAGGCGCAAGACTATTCCATTATAGAACAGTTGAGAAAGACTCCGGCGCAGATCTCATTGCTATCTTTATTGATCCATTCGGACGAGTACAGCCGGGCTTTGATGAAGATTCTGAATAAAGCCTATGTTCTTGATAAGATCTCTGTGAATCATCTGGAGAAAATATCAAATAATATTTTCGAGATCAACAGGGTTACATTTTCTGATGATGAGCTGCCTTTGGAGGGCACTGAGCATAATAGAGTGCTTTACCTCACGGTGAAATATGAAGACTCAGTGGTCACCCGGGTGCCGATTGAAAACGGGTCCAGTGCAAACATCTGCCCTCTCTCGACCCTGGAAAAGTTAAAAGTGGACAGTGAGAGGATCCACAAGAATAGTATTTGCGTGCGGGGATTTGATGTAGGAGGAAAGGACACAGTCGGGGATATTGTGTTGGAACTGACGATAGGACCAGTTGAATTTACTATGGAGTTCCAGGTGCTCGACATGGCTGTTTCTTACAATCTCTTGTAAGGCTGACCTTGGATTCATGCAGCAAAAGCAGTGCCATCTACCTTGCATCAGATGGTCAAATTCAAGTGGGACCGGAAGGAAATTGTGGTGCATGGGGAAGACAGTTCGTGTAATGCCATTATGCCTTTCGACGAAGCTGAGGATGACAAAGGTACATGGGTTTACCAAGTCTTGGATACAGTCCCGGAAGGAGAGTGTATTCCAGTGCCTAGGGTAGCTGTTGCATCTGTTATGGTGGCTTCGAAAATGATAAAGAATGGATTCTTACTTGGAAAAGGCTTGGCTTTTTCTTTGCAAGGCATCGTACAACCGGTATCTCTTCCTGGAAACATGGATACTTTTGGTTGAAGCTTCAAGCCCAATGCTGCTGACATAAGGCGAGCTAAGAAGATGAAAAAGAGAGCACGGACCCTTCCAAAACCCATCCCCCGACTTTCCCATTCCTTTGTCCGGCCTGGTACTAAGAGGCACCCAGCAATGGCAATGCCTAATTCTACGGCGGTAAAACCCGACAAGGAGCTGATTGAGAGGTTTGAGAAGCTGTTTGACGAGGTGAATGTGGTGGAGGCAGGAGAAGGTCAGAACAAGGTAGATGTGCAGTTCGTGGGTCCCCATGCAAAGCTTAATAATTGGGAAGCTACTCCTCTTCCTATCCGGAGGGAGTCTTGGTAGTTAGTTTTGATTTTCTTTTCTGTTTAATCTGAGTTATTTCCAAGGTTGTAATTATGATGCTATGTTCTGTCCGTTTGGACGAGTTAAACCTTGTTATCTTACAATTTTAATGAAATGCAATTTCCTTCCTTTTTCATTCCTAATAGCCTTTATTTTGTCTTTCTTTCTTCCTTGTACAGTCCCTTTTATGCTGGTTTCACTGATGTGTCATGCATGAGGAGTCTTCAGCCTAGTCTTGATTACCAATCTAACTCCGAACTAATAATACAAGAAATTGAGTGTGATAACGAGGTATAATATGATGATGAGGAAGCTTTTGAAGAAATCAGTAAAGAATTAAGCCAATTTGAAGAAAAACCCAAACCTAATCTGAATGACACAGAGGCAATCAATTTAGGGGATCAGGAGAATGTACGGGAAACAAAAATAAGTGTTCATTTGGAACCTCCGCTCAAAGAAGAGATAATCATAGTGTTGTTTGAGTACAAAGCTGTTTTTGCGTGGTCATATGACGATATGCCGGGTTTAAGTACCGATTTAGTGGTCTACAAATTGCCCACCGACCCAGCATGCCCTCCTGTCAAGCAGAAGCTGAGGAAATTTAAAACAGATATCAGTGTGAAAATCAAAGAAGAGGTCACCAAGCAGTTTAATGCAAAGGTCATCCGGGTCACCCGGTATCCCACCTGGTTAGCTAATGTTGTGCCTATGCCAAAGAAGGATGGAAAGACCAGAGTGTGCATTAATTACCGTGATCTCAATAAGGCAAGTCCAAAAGACAACTTTCCACTTCCAAACATCCACAAATTGATTGACAATTGTGCCAAACATGATATTGGTTCCTTCGTGGATTGTTATACGGGCTATCACCAGATTTTGATGGATGAGGAGGATACGGAAAAGACGGCATTCATCACCCTTGGGGAACTTATTATTATAAGGTCATTCCATTTAGGTTGAAGAACGCAGGGGCAACATACCTGAGGGCGATGACCACCATGTTCCATGACATGATACATCGGGAAATTGAAGTCTATGTAGACGACGTGATAATAAAGTCGAGGAAGCAATGTGACCATGTCAAGGACTTGAGGAAGTTTTTTCGGAGGCTCCGCAGGTATAAGCTCAAACTTAATCCAGCAACGTGTGCATTTGGAGTTCCGTCTGGGAAGTTGTTGGGGTTCGTGGTAAGTCGACGCGGTATTGAGCTAGACCCGTCCAAGATCAAAGCCATTCAGGAGCTATCGTCGCCAATGAGCAAGAAAGAGGTGATGAGTTTGCTTGGCAGGTTGAATTATATCAGTAGGTTCATTGCCCAGCTCACAACAACTTGCGAGCCCATCTTTAAGCTGCTAAAGAAAGATGTTGCGGTCAGATGGACGGATGACTGCCAAACAGCATTTGACAAGATTAAGGAATATTTGGCTAGTCCACCTGTGTTGGTCCCGCCGGAGCTGGGAAGACCCTTGATCCTTTATCTGACAGTTTTGGATAACTCTTTTGGTTGTGTACTGGGGCAGCATGATAACACAGGAAAGAAAGAGCAGGCAATTTTCTACCTCATCAAGAAGTTCACATCGTATGAGGTGAAGTACACTGAGCTTGAGAGGATGTGTTGTGCCTTAACCTGGGTAGCGCAGAAGTTCAAACATTTCTTGTCATCATTTACCACCTATATCATCTCTCGTTTGGACCCGTTAAAGTACATTTTTTAGAAGCCCATGCCCACATGGAGGCTCGTAAAGTGGCAAATCTTGCTCACGGAATTTGATATTGTCTATGTGACCCGTACCGCATTGAAGGCACAAGCGGTGGCTAATCATCTAGCCGAGAACCCAGTTGATGATGAATATGAACCTTTGAAGACATATTTCCTTGATGAGGAGACAATACATGTTGAGGAATTAGAACAGGTCGAGAAGCCAAGATGGAAACTGTTGTTTGATGGGGCTGCCAATACCAAAGGCGTCGGGATAGGAGCGATACTTATTTTTGAGACAGGGCAACACTACCCTATTATGGCTCAACTTCGTTTCTATTGCACCAATAACATAATTGAATACGAGGCATGTATCTTGGATTTGAGGTTGGCTATAGACATGGGTGTCTAGGAAATCTTGGTCATGGGTGACTCGGAGATTCCGGTGCACTAGATTCAGGTAGAATGGGAGACACGAGACTTAAAGCTCATACCTTACCGGTAGTGTTTGCATGAACTTTGTCAACGGTTTTAATTAATAGACTTCAGGAATATTCCAAGGATTCATAATGAAGTCGCCGAAGCTTTGGCCACGTTGGCATCAATGTTGCATCATCCAGATAAGGCTTATGTGGACCCGTTGCAGATTTAGGTCCTAGATCAGCATGCCTATTATAACATGGTGGAAGAAGAACTTGATGGTGAGCTGTGTTTCCATAATATCAAAGAATACCTCAGGATGGGAGTATATCCGGCACAGCCACAGGGGATCAAAAGAGAGCAATTCGACGCTTGGCAAGCGGATTTTTCTTCAGTGGAGGAGTGTTGTACAAAATAACTCCAGATCTTGGCTTATTGAGATGCATGGATGCTAAGCAGGCTACAGTTATCATGACCAAAGTACACACGGGAGTTTGTGGACCTCATATGAGTGGATATGTGTTAGCAAAGAAGATTCTTCGAGCAGGTTATTATTGGCTTACTATGGAACGAGATTGTATCAGTTTCGTGCGCAAGTGTCATCAATGCCACGTACATGGAGATTTGATTCATTCTCCACCATCTGAATTGCATATAATGTCGGCACCATGGCCCTTAGTTGCTTGGGGAATGGATGTCATTAGGCCGATCGAGCCAGCGGCGTCAAATGGGCACAGGTTTATTCTGGTAGCCATTGATTATTTCACTATGTGGGTTGAGGTGAAAACTTTCAAATCTGTGACCAAGAGGGCAATGGTCGATTTCATGCATTCAAATATCATCTGTCGGTTCGGAATCTCGAAGGTAATCATCACGGACAATGGTGCCAATCTCAACAACCATCTGATGGTGGAGACATGTCAGCAGTTTAAGATCACGCACAGCAATTCCACCCCATATCATCCTAAGGCAAATAGTGTGGTCGAGGCAGCTAACAAGAACATCAAGAAGATACTTCGGAAAATGGTGGAAGGATCCAGGCAATGGCATGAGAAGTTACATTTCGCCTTGTTAGGCTACTGCACTACTGTTCGCACTTCAGTAGGGGCGACTCCTTATTCATTGGTGTATGGCACTGAGGCAGTAATACCCGCAGAAGTTAAAATACCATCCCTCCGGATTATCACCGAGGCGGAAATTGATAATGTTGAATGGATCAAAGCCCGCTTGGAACAATTGAGTTTGATTGATGTAAAGAGATTGGTAGCAGTATGTCATGGACAGTTGTACCAATAGAGAATGTCAAGATCATGTAACAAGAAAGTGCGTCTGCAGAAGTTTGAAGTAGGGCAATTGGTGCTGAGGTGCATCCTACCTCATTGGGCTGAAGCAAAAGGAAAGTTTGCCCCCAACTGGCAGGGGCCATTTGTTTTAACCTGAGTGTTGTCCAATGGCGCATTATATTTGACAGATGTGGAAGGAAATGTGTAGAAATGGCTATAAACTCTGATGCGGTCAAGCGATACTATGTATGATTTTTTTGTCTAATTGTACTTAATTGTATTTGGCATATTTTGAGATTGAACTGACGAAGGCATTTTGTTCTGCTATCCAAACACTTTATCCTTTGTTACCCCTTTTGAGCCTTATTTTATTTTCTTTCGTACCTCTCTTTCGGAATCAATAACAAAATGCGGAAGCACGAGCAAGGAAGATCAGCGGAGAAATAAGAAGAATAGTCCAAAAGAAAAGAAAAAGAAAAGGGAAAGGAAAATAGAAGAAAAGAGAAAAGAAAAGAAAGAAAAAGAATAAAAAAAACAAAGAAAAGAGAAAAATGAAGAAAAGAAAAGATATGAAATGAAAGGAAAGAAAAGAAAAGTGGAAGAAAGGGAATATCGCAAAAGCGGAGTAACTTTATGACCTGAACTACGTTTGACTTGATCCCGAAAGGGTACGTAGGCAGCCTCTCTGAGGTTCAGTCATACAAAAACAAAACTCCAAAAGTCCCCAAGAAAGAAACTGGGGCAGAAGTTGTGGTTGGTGTAAGAAGGCTGATTCTGAAAGTTGTAGTGTTAAACCCATGTTGAACTATTTTGAGCCTCTATACCCTTCTTTCTAAACCCCATCCAAAAGCCTGCATTACGGTCCAAAGAAAGAACTTCCGATCAATCTTCAAGAAGTGGCCAATGCGAGCAAGTAAAGTGATTCATGTTAGGGGAACACTCTAGTACCAGAAGAAAAATGATGAAAATGAGAGAGTCTTATTGGTGAAAACACTCACGGGCACCATAAGGCGACGTGAGTCGAGATAAATCAAAAATAAGAGAGTCTTATTGGTGAAAACCCTCATGGGCACCGTAAGGCGAAGTGAGTTTTGAGAGAAATAAAAAATGAGAGAGTCTTGTCGGTGAAAACCCTCACGGGCACCGTAAGCCGAAGGTGAGTTTTCAGATGGGCAAATGAAACAAGTCTGTGGTTGAAAGCTCCTCATAACTTGGCAAGAAGAACAAGGCTTGGGTTTTGGTGAAAGTCATGTTATGAAAGTCCGAAACAGCAAATGTGGCAATTGAAATCTAATTGGTTGGATAGATTAGGCTGGTTAATCCAAAATGCATGGCACGATCAATGGTACCAGTCGTTCCACTCAGATAAGTCCTATCTTCTTCTCTTTATTACAAATCATCCGTTTTCAGAGTCTTTCTATCCTTAACCTTCGAGGTCATTGCATTTCATTCTCTGGAAGTCTGTCTGTAAGATGTTTCAGTATCAGTTCTGTTCAAAACCAAAAGGAAGGATATCAAGGCATACTACCAGCTTCCCAGTTGTACAACACAACAGGGCCGGAATATATCAAAGATGTCAAAAGAAAAGTAAGACATGAAGGACCACTGGAAGTTCCATCGGTGGGTTAATCAGATAATTGTGAGAGAGAAGCAAAGTTTCAAATAGAGGGGTCAGAAACTCAAACACAGCAATACGGGATAGAAAATTTGGGTCATCAAAGTTAGGGGGTTGAAAAGTCAGTCAGGAAGTCGAGGTGTTTCAAGGCAAGTCCAGGGAAACAAGTCGGAGTAGAACCGGAAGCAGGGACATACCCAGCAAGAATGCCAGCAGCTAACCACCATTTTGTATTAACAAATTTTTCTTTGATTGAGACAGGGGCAAGAAATTTTCTTTGTTGGTATGTTGCAAGCAGGAGCCCACCTGAAGAATAAGGGAATACATTTCAAGTTCAGCAGTCAGGCGCCCACCGGAAGAACAAGGGAAGTATAATTCAATTTTAGCTTTCAGTTTTTAATATTTGATAACATGCTGCACCCAACCACCAAACTAGGGCAGAAAATTTTCTTTGTTTGTCTATTTTGTTAAAATCAGGAGCCCACCTGGAGAACAAGGGAATACTTTTCAAAGTTCAGCAATCAGGAGCCCACCTGGAGAACAAGGGAATACATTTCAAGTTTCAGCAATCAGGTGCCCACCTGGAGAACAAGGGAATACTTTTCAAGTTTCAGCAATCAGGAGTCCACTTGGAGAACAAGGGAATACTTTTCAAGTTTCAGCAATCAGGAGCCCACCTGCAGAACAAGGGAATACTTTTCAAGATCAGCAATCAGGAGCCCACCTGAAAACAAGGAAATACTTTTCAAGCTCGGAAGTCAGGCGCCCACCTGAAGAACAAGGGAAGTACAATGCAAATTTTATCCTTTTAATATCTGGTAACATAACGCGCCCAGTCATAAAAAAAAATTCTTTTTGTTTGTCTATTTTTGTTGCAGTCAGGCGCCCACCCGGAGAACAACGGAATACTTTTCAAGTTCAACAATCAGGAGCCCACCTGGAGAACAAGGGAATACTTTTCAAGTTCAACAATCAGGAGCCCACCTGGAGAACAAGGGAATACTTTTCAAGTTTCAGCAGTCAGGCGCCCACCTGGAGAACAAGAGAAGAAAAATTCAAATTTTAGCTTCTAATTTTTAATATTGGATAACATGATGTGCCCAGTCACCAAACTGGGGCAGAAAATTTTCTTTGTTTGTCTAATATGTTGCAGTCAGGAGCCCACCTGGACAACAAGGGAATACTTTTTAAGCGTTGCAGTCAGGAGCCCACCTGGAGAAAGAGGGAATACTTTTCAAGCGTCAGCAGTCAGGAGCCCGCCTGAAGAATAGAGGCACATGTTCCAAACTTCAGCAGTCAAGCATCACTCAGAGGAAAGGCAAAACATCTCCGATCACAATGCAAGGCAACAACGCAAGAATTCCATCGGAAGAATACAAGTTCAAGGCAACACAAGAGCAAGTTTGAAGACGTAGATAGGACCTTTTTGTAATTCATAGATCATAGCTTAGGCTAGCTTCTTTTTATTTTTACACAGTATAATAAGGGAGGGCAGCAAGCAGTAGTAGCAGCAATTGCAGTGAAATCACATCTCCTGGTAGTCCCAGCTACCAGACATTCTCGAGCTACACTGACCTGATTCCTTTTTAGCCAAGGATATGTAGGCAACCTACGAAGAACGGTGCAGTCAGATGGTTTTCAAAAATGTTTCACACGGAATATTCAAACGTGCAAAAATCGCTAGTTTCCGCTCACCTATCTTTGCACGAAAACTCTTCGTGTTTTCGGGCAAAGAGGGGCAGCTGTGAGCACGTGATTTTTGCCCTAAGTGAGTTATTCCCAAAATTCAAACAAAATGATTTCTTCCATTATTTTGCATTTTTGTGAGTTTTGTGTTATTTTCTGTTAACTGTTTGCATTTTATTTGTGCATTTTAATTCATATGAAAAATATAAAAATACACTTGGCACTTGCATTTAGGGTTTAATTTCATATTTTAGGATTAATTAGCACTTAAGTTATTTTCAAAACAAAATATAAAAAAATGACAAAAATGGTTCTTTGCATTCTTACTTTCAATTTTTTTTAGGATTTGTCTTAAGTTTTAGTTTAAAATTAGAAATATTTAATTTTGAAAATTAAATAATATAATTTTAGAGTCAATTTGGTCTTTGACTTTTGAATTTGTCATTGTAACAAAAAATATATATAAATACAAAATAAGAAAAAGAGAAAAAAAACAAAATGAAAAAGCAGCAAAACAAAAAGGAGTAGATAAAAAGTAAAGGTAAGGGTTGTCCACGATTTGGGCCTTGTTTAATTGATTTTGCCCATACCAGTCCCACGCCCAGACCCAAACCCTGCCCCACCCGGTCCTCCTAAGTAGGTCACCAAACGACCCCGTTTAGCGCCAGCTTAATCCGAGCCGTCGATGATACTCGATCAAACGGCCCTGAACTGTGGGTCAATTAGTATAAAACGGTCGGATATTCCCCCACCCCCGTATCATATTCTCCCTCACATAATCTCTCTAACTATTGACCCCAAACCCTAGCACGTCGCCCCTTTTTCCACCGCTTTGGGGTGGCGGCACCACCACCAACAGGCCCCGAATTAACACCCCTCACTCCCCTCATTCCAAATCTATGTTTCTTTTCCCTCGAATCATCATCAAATGTGTGAGCACGTGATTTTTACCCTAAGCAAATTATTCCAAAAGTTTCAAATTAAATAATTTTACAATTTTTAAGAATTTTGTTGCATTTTTCGTATTAATTGGTTGCATAATAACTCATGTTAAAAGTATAAAGAATATTAATTAATTAATTTTAACAATCTAAAGAAAATCACAAAAATAGTTCATTTTAGCATTTTATTGTTTTAATTGGAAATTACTACAAAATAGCTATTAAATAATTTTAGATTTTAATTAGTATAATTGTTAGTTTAATCTCTCAATTTTATAAAAATCAAGAAAATACAAAAAATATATATATGATATAATACAAATTAAAAATGAATACTAAAAGCAAAAGAAATAAAAGAAGAAAACAAATAACAAACAAAGGAATGGATACTTTTAATATAATGCCCGAAATTGGGCCTCTTACTAATGAAATACACCAGGACCAAATCAATGTCACAACCTGCCCAAACCAAACCCATGCCCAAGCCCAACCCACGCCCAAACCGACCCATTTTGATAACCCAACCCATTATCCTTAGAAATTAACGAAGCCTTCAGATAATAGAGACACTCAAATGGCGTGTCTCTATCTTCCTCTCATCAGCAAATTTCCAGGGCTATTATAGAAGATGGAAGGAGACGATTGAGAGGGGATTCCAGAGATTTTTGAGAGAGGTCGGAGATTCCAGAGGAAGATCTCAAAAGAAAAACTCAGAGAAAAATTTTGGTTTAGATTTCGTTTTTAATTTTGGTTCATTGTTTGTTCTTCTTCTGTTCGCCATGGAGTTCGATTGAGTTGGAGCTGATTGATGAGTTTGTCGCTATTGCTGTTTGGTTAAATTCCAGTTGACGCCTCCTATTTTCTCTCTAACGATCCTAGTTGAAAGTTCCGATTGAAGATTTATTAGATTCGATTTGAATCTTCTATTCTGTTTTTTACTTCAAGGTACTCCTTTCTATTCTGATAATGTAATTTGATAGTTTATGTTCTATGAAGAACAATTTTAAAAAATTACAGATGCCTCTCTGTTAATAGAACGACCATTAGCATCAATTTGTATGTCATGTTTATGACTAATTTTGTAGATACAACATGAGATTTTCCTATACCTTCTCACATATTAGTTTTGTGTTATTTCGTTCGTTGAAGTAAGTGCTTGAATTCAAATCATCATTTGAATTGGTTTATTAATCATGGATTTGAATACTGCTTATAAATTCCTCTGTGTCGGCTTGAAGTTTTGATTCTCATTTAGATTAGAAATTACAAACCACACATTTTTGCTTAAGTGGTTATTGATAGTAGACTTATTTCAATAGAGTTTGGTTGAAGACGAATTGAGTAAGGTGCATTTCCATTTGATTTTCCTGTCGTTGTCGTCCGTTCGAGTTCTCGTCACAGTTCGATCTGCTACTGTTGTTACATGAGTTCTGTTCGGAGTAAATGTTGTTGCTTATACTAAGCTACACATTTAGTTTTGCTGTTTGTTTCGATTTTTACTAGTTGAGTTTATCTTGTCGGTCTCCCCTACACTTTCAGTCACGAAATCCCATTATAATAAATTGAGGTTCAATCCCCTATTATCCTCTTATTTCATTGTGTTAATTCACTTTGGTGGTTTGCATATTCATTGTTGCGTCAGAATTGTCATGGTACAGACCAATACGAGTTGGGTACAACAACTGAAATTCAGAGGAGGTTAACTGATTAAGAAGAAACAACAGGGGTTATAGTCTTCAACTTTATAATGTTTAGTCATTTGTTTTGCTACATAAATGTTTTGCAGACTTTATCATGCATTTGCAGCAAATTGCTTGTGTTTGTTTGTCGTTGTCCAAGATATTTGAGCACTAATAAGTTTGACACTAAAGTTTTGGCTTAAGATGACTATCGCCCTTTTATTCTATTTTGAATGAACCTTTGTTGCTTATCCTTGATTATGGTGTATGTCATTGTTTCATTTCTTCCAAATGAAAGAGGTATTACTGGTGTCATTGATTAGGATAATTTCATTTCCACTGTAATTGGACTTGTTTCCTTATACCGATAGCAACCAAATTGCTAATGTGATTATCTATTACTTTTGTGAATTACGCCAGGAGTTAGCCTTACTTTTTGATAAAGGAATTTAAGTTGTTCCATGAGAGTAGTATCACCATGCTAGCCAACGTTTCCAGCAATTTGTTTCACCTTTGACTAGGATTGGCACCACTAAAGTTTTTATTCTACTGAAATTGTGATTAAAGATACATGTCTCGCTGTGTGCTGAAGTCAGGATGCTAGTTTTTGTTCCTGCTTTAATGTTAGAAATGTGCAGACCAATTGTTTCCTTTCTTTTGCTTATTTCAAACATGACTAAGCTGTGTCAGGTTATTTGAAGCACTAGTTTTCATTAGGGTATTTGCATTTAGTAGTTGTGATGGTGATTATCCTACTTCCGAGGATTTTTGGTTTAAAATTGAGGTTAAGTTGTCGTGCGAAGTATATATGTGCCTATTTTGTTTCTCGTGATGCATGTGGTTTTAGTCAAAATTGCCTGCTTTGCCTCTCTGGATGCTTTGTATTTTGATATTTATCGAAACTAATGGATTTGGTTTAACATTTACAATAGACTGGTGCATGATTAAATTGTGGAAATAAGACATAACCAAAATCTGATCGAAAGGGGTTTGAGGTTAATGTACAGATTGTTAAGTTTTAGTTTGAAGATTGGTTTTTGGGTTAGCAAATGGGGTAGTATTACTGTTTGCAGGTTTGGATCAATTTCCTGTGCCTTTCTTTCTTGGTAGTTTAATTAACCAGCTCTTTATTTTCTTGCTCTTGATTATCATTTGGTCGAAGGGCAAGTACAATTCAGAGCCTTAATGTATTTGTTATTATCATCTGTGATTGACCAATCTGTTGTGTTTCAAATTTCCAGCTTGCTTCTATTATTTCTTATGGGAATATGGTGAGTTAATCTTTTGTTTCTCACTACTAAACAATTGACTTTATTACTAAGCGTCCAATATACCATTGGGATTGTGGACACGTTCGCGTAACGTGGCCATGATCCTAAATTAATTGGGAGTACGCATTTGCGCAACTTCGATCATTCTATTCTTACTGATAAAATGGGTTTTGGGCCTTCCAGGTTAAGTAGCATACTTGAATTAAGAGGTCCTCCTCTTGTTCAAGCGTGAACTTGAACTTAAGGCCCAAATTCCTTGATTACTTTTAATAACAACAATTCGCAATGCTAATTAATTGGCCTTTTAGAGTCAAATAAAAAAATAGAAAATTTAGTTATCTTAGTTGGGCCTTAATAAATAAAAATGAGACGAGCCTTGCCAAATAAAATACAATTGCGAGGCCCTCATTAATTACTTACTAAAAATACTTAGTATTCGGGATATGCCGTTTAGCAAATTTCACGGTCTTCCCAAAAGATACAACACGTTAGCCACTTTACGCGCGATTTTTTTAATATTACTTTCCTAATACGGGTGTGCATTTCATGCAACCCAAATCCAAATCCAAAAACGTTGAATAAGAATGTGTCGAGGATCCGGGTGCATTTCATGTGACGTGATCCGAAAACATATTCTTAAACGACGTTCATTTTCTTAAATAAAAATAATTTGATAAAAGCGGTAATTAATTCTAAAAACGCACAAATAGGATAATATGTATTAAAATCAAATTTTAGCCAAATATAGCAGTTGAGCGACCGTGCTAGAACCACAGAACTCGGGAGTGCCTAACACCTTCTCCCGGGTTAACAGAATTCCTTACCCGGATTTCTGGTTCGCGACTGTAATACAGAGTCAAACCCTTTCCTCGATTCGGGATTCAAACCGGTGACTTGGGGCACCATAAATCTCCTAAGTGGAGACTCTGAATCTTAAACAAATGAATCCCGTTTTGGTTGTCCTTAAATTGGAAAAACTCCTTTATTACTATATCTCATCCCGGGGTGTAGTAAACGCGATATAACTTACGGAAAAAGGAGGTGTGACAACTCTGGCGACTCTGCTAGGGATAATAACCCAGAATTTCGGTTCAGGGTGAATTCGAGATCAGTTAAATTGTTGTATTTGGCTTTATTTGGTTTTGATATATGTTCCATGCTTTCCGTGCTAAATGCTTACCGCTTTAATATTTGTTGAACTGTATATAAATTGTCGCAAATCCCTCCCTCTTTCTGAGTCTTCTACATCATGGAGAAGGGTGCACTTCGTGTAGCTTCTCTTCTGTTAGAGTCTTTTACCCAAATTTAGAACGAGGTTTGGATAAGTTGCAAAGCCGGGCGAGCTTCTGTATCCCCGGTACGCTGCCTCCCCCTCGACCCGAGTTGTCCGCTCGGGTAAGCCAGGACTAGACCAATAAACCTAGGATTTAAACCTAGATAAACAATAAAATCATGCCAAACTCCTAGTAGGACGTTTATTTGCATCACGTGCATTCTGACTTTGGGGACTCAACACAGGGGTTGGCTCCGTCTAGGACAGGTGACCCGAATTACAATGACCATCCTGATGCATATTATGTGCTACTTGTATTTATTTACTCGGCTTCACATGTTGACCGGTTTGTATATCATGAGTGGAAAAATGAAAAATATTAGTGTTAGGATTAAAGAAGTATAACCATTTACTGTGAAAAAACCCAATGCCCAAATAGTATTGAAATGCTGCCGGATTTTTGAAAAAAAAATGGAAAAAGAGAATACTTGAAAAAAAAAACAAATTGTTGGTCAAAAAATTGTTTCGATTTTGGCCAATCGGCCCGAACTACGCAGGTTTGATTCTCACCACGTGTGGGATACGTAGGCAACCCTTGACGGGTCCAACCACCCCTTTTGCAAAAATAGCCAAAAAATGTTGAAATTT